>BGPR01004219.1:99288-116804 GCA_013235015.1 Araneus ventricosus | reverse complement strand
TTTCATAATTGCCTGCTGTCTACGGGCATCATCCCATGTAACTCCTCTTTTTCTTTTAGGCATCGGAAAAAGCGAGAATTGAACAAACCAAAAATAGTAACTTCTAAATATCAGTTTAAAATAGCAGCTACCAGAAATATTTAAACTTGATCAAATCAATGAATAATAATTAAAATCACTAACATAACTAATCTATATCTTTTGGCACATAACTTTACAGAAACAAAACACGCCTGTAAATTCGTTAAAATGATTCTGTTCACGTGACAAAATATCACGGGACAAAAAAAAGAATTTATACACTTCCAACAATGCATTTTTTATTTCTGTCAGCGTCACGTTTTTATTGTTGTTGTAACAATGTTCGTTAAAGTAAACGACTTCAACAATAAAATATATTTTGAATTGCGCTGCAACAATGAAAAGAATTATTATAAAGTTTCCGAAACAATGAAAAGCATTGTTGTCAATTAGTTTTTAATTAATATCTTTTTCACTAATTAAAATTTCGGAATATAAATGGCCGAAACGGCTTCCCTGGATTATTCCCCATCTTCTGGTACTTTCCGCGCGCTTCTCCTTTCGGCGGTTCGTGAGAAGATAGAAGGACATACATACATACGTTTGTTTACCTTCGAAATTTAATAGGATAGATATTTAAAGATAAAAGATTTTTGAAGAGAAAAGTAAGAATTTTCCAATTTTTTTTTAGTAAGAAAGAAACTTTAAAAAATTAAATATTTTATATTCCATTGCATCTCGAATCTTCTATACTGCTTATGTCAATTCGAATCTCTTTAACATAAAATTATTGAAATTGATTTAATTACCGAACTTCTACACAAGATTTGTATGCCTTTGTTGTGTGCTATGGCTATTGATTCAGAATATGTTTTATTGCATTTCATTGGGTATCTCTTTAATTTATTTCAAATAATTTCATGCATAGTTTTATTTCTAAACGCATTTAAATCTTGAGGAAGTAAATGATTTCGTAAATTATGTTTTTAAATAAAGTTGATTTTTAAATTATAAAAAAGTTAAAGCACTTGTATACACATTTATAAAATTTGTCTTAAGCTAAGTTATGTTTGCTCGCTATTATAACCGGTATCTTATGATTCATTATTATAATAAATACGTTAATTTATATTATATTAATTTTTATTAGAAATATAATAAATCATCAAGAAACAAAATAAAAATTTATTAAGAAATAAAGATTGAACAAAGTAACGGATTAAAGAATCCACCAGATGAACTTTCTCAAGGCGTCACTCAACCTGAGTGGATTCAAAATAAAAGACAACAGGAATGCTTTTCTGCTTTACTACGCAAAGAAACACTACCTATAACAATATTCTAAATGTCTTTCAATTTTTTTTTTTTTGACGGCAAATTAGAAGAAAAGGCATTTTAAACTTGCGTAACAAACTTAACCACAAAATATGCTGATGATATCGAAGCACATTATTTCAAGGACGAAGCGAAACATTTTATTAAATACACAAAAAATGAAAAGTAACAAATCCAATGGATATGTACAAATTGATTAAAGATGGTCTACAATCAACATTTCCCAACGTGGAAAAAATTTTAACATTTTTCTAACTCTACCAATTTGTAATGCAAGCGGAGAGAAATCGTTTTCAGTTCTGAAACGTGTCAAGAACTATTTGTGGAATAGTATGAGCCACCCGCATTTAAATGAACTATCGCTTTTATTTATTGAAAACGATGTAGTACAGGAATTCGATTATGAAAAAATTGTAGACAAATTCGCAAAATTAAAAACAAGAAAAGTGACTTTTTAGTAATTTTATATCTTTCCACACCTGTTTCTGTGTTCATAAAATTTTACTCCAAATTTCAGAAGTAGCATTTCATTTCTGCTGCTTATATATCTAATATAATATTTATTTTTTTTATCTCTTTCTAAAGTTTAATTTCATTTTTTGTTACCCTTTAGCACTGTAATTTGTTTTATTACCATTGAAGAATGTTTATTTAATTATATTTTTTATATCAGAAAACGTGTGAATAAACTGAATTAGTAAACAAATTTTTCATGGTACGCTTTTGATTAGTCATATTATATATAAAACATATTACTTTGCTTTAGAATTCCCATTCTCATTTTTTTAAAGTTTTAAAAAAAGGAACAGTAAAATAATAATAATAATAATAATGATTTACTGTGTAGAGCTTAAAAAACTATAATATTTTTTTTTGAATAATTATCTTAATTTACCTTAAAATACTGTTTTTAAAATTTTTCGGGAGAGTAATTATATAGTTTCCCTCTTTTTTGCCTGTATTGTTATTAGAATATACCATTCTATTCTTTGGGACAAAAGCGTATTCCAGCTCCAAACTTAGATGGCTATAAAATGGTTCTCAGTTTATGGTAAAATTCATTATATTTCATAAAGATAAATTGATGATTTATGAGCTCATTTACCATTTTATACATGAATAAGTTACCTTTATTAAATTTAAGTAGAAAAAAAACTATATTTATTAAAAACAATTTTGAAACTTGGTTCCTGTTTAATATAAAATTTGAATACTTGGATACTGCGATGTCCTACCCACTAGATAGAATCAAAGACCGAAAGATATCACTGCCACTTAATTATTTTAAATTTCAAACCAAAAAAATCTCTGTTTTGAATAAAAAAAAGATGTATTTATATATTTGTTTAAAATCATATATATATATAAAAGAAGCAAAAAATAATAGAAAAATATTAAATTATATAAATTATTAAAAATATTAAATTATATGTATATATAATTCAAATTGGATAACGAAGGCCAAAATTTAAAAGCATAAATAAGTTATTTTACATTACATTTTTATCGTCAATAAAGTTTTCTTGGAAGGGGGCCTCAAAATAATTTTTCGCCTGGGGCCTCATATCGTCAAAATCCGCCACTGGTGGTGGCGATTGGGGGAAAAAAGCGAGGGGGCCAAAAAATTTATAATTATTTAAAACACCTGGGATTATAGGGGGTAGACAACTGATTTAGTTTTGTTTCTAAAATAAAAAATAACTGATTTAGTTTTGTTTCTAAAATAAAAAAATAACTGATTTAGTTTTGTTTCTAAAATAAAAAATAACTGATTTAGTTTTGTTTCTAAAATAAAAGTAACTGATTCAGTTTTGTTTCTAAAATAAAAGTAACTGATTCAGTTTTGTTTTGAAAATAAAAGTAACTGATTTAGTTTTGTTTCTAAAATAAAAGTGATATAGTTTTGTTTTTATTTTGCATAGTAATGGCTCCAATTAAAAATAAGAAGGCGGGTAGCATTTCCATAAAAAGATTTTGCTACTCACCATCTAAAGTTGCTCTTGAGTTAAGGCAAAAGGTTCAAAATGGAATGTCAAAAACATCTCCATTTTTAATGTTTACCTCACATTTATGTTAGAAAATTTCAACTTGAGTAACCTGACTCGAATGATGAGGAATATCCTTTTATGTGCATGGATTGCTCTAATTTTAAAAATGATTTTGATGAATTTGATTAATGTTGCAATTAAATATTATAAAAATATATATTTGTGGATATTGTTAGCGAGTATAATAATGTAAATTCTTGATTTATAAGATTTTTTTTAAAACCTATGCTTTAAGTAATTGCAATGCAAGTTTATTCCTCTCCCCATTTTTTTTGTTTCATATTTTATCAAAAAAAAAGTTATGCGAGTATATACAGTTTGTATTTTATCAACGACATTAAATTATTGTTTTCTGCATTCCTGTTTCTTTTGTTAAAAACTGAAATCTGCAGCTAAAATCAGCTTAGGTAAATTTCATTACATATCTTTATAAATTCATAAAAAAAATCACATTTGAAATAACAGAAAATAATGTACTAAAATACATATTGCATAAAAATTATTTATTTTTGTTTAAAATTCATTAAAATGTCTGCTAAAAATATAATATTAGTGTGGCCAAAACTGGTGCATAGTAGTGGTCAAAACTGGTGCAAATTGGGTTAATTTATTTAAAAATTCATAACTCAAAATCTAAAATATTCTTCAGAAAAATTTTATAACTAGCAGAAAGCAATAAAATTTGCTAAAGAACAGTATAAGTATGATTTAATATGCTTTAAACAGTCATCCACCGTGAAATTTTCATTTCAAATTTTCTATTAATGTGGCCAAAACTGGAGCATACCCTAGTTAATTTTAATTAGGGAAGATGATAATTTTTCTTAATCCACAACTCTTTTTCTAATCCAAATTCTGATGATTTTAATCGAATACTCTATAATTAAATTCTGAAACAGTGATTATCATCCAGAATACACAAGTACACGAATTTCAAAACTATAGAGCATTAACAAGTGAGTGAAAAAATCGATGTGATACATCAACAAAAAAAATGGCAAGCTAAATCAGGTATGTATAATTTTAACACCTATTATTATGGTTTAGTTATTACACTATTGAATCCACGATCACTGCATTTAGAAAAATATACACGCGTTTTAAAATTCAAGTTATTATTTTCCCTATTTAATTACTCTTAATTTTCTCTAAAATTACACATTTTTGTTTTAAAATGTAAATCATATTTCGCAGGGTAAACAAACAAAAGAAATGATAAAAAATATTGCCTCTAAAAATACGTATATGCAGTTAAATAATACAAAAATTATTTTAACATATTTTATTTCAATTCATAAATTAATTGGAAGGGTAAAAAAATTATGGGAATGGAGGTGCGATAAAAACTGATATGGAAAATTAAAAGTCAAATACTAAAAGATGGCGATCCATGGGTAGGTAGTTAGGGAAAAAGGGGTTTAATTGAATAATAATAATAAAAAAAATGAATGATAAAAATTGACGCAGTATTTTCATAATATGAATATTATTTTATATTGACTCTCAAAGTTTCTAAGGTATACAGTTTTTTTATTAGTAGTCAAAAAAAATTATATTAAATTCTGGAATCAAATCAAGGAGCTAAACATCGTGATAAATACTGCCTATAAATGGTAAATGCACGAAAATAAATTTAAATAAAACTGTTTTTAAAAACTCACTTTTATTAGTGTATTAAAATGCAATTTTTTATTTTAATTATTTTTAATTTATAATATAATATATCCAAGCAATCAAACGATCTACCATGAAATCCTATGCTGCTCTTCAACAAACTTCTTGTCCCGTATTTCACTCGTCTGCAAGAGTCAAAATCTCACATGCATTTGAAGGACAAAGTTTAGACTTCAAGATAGACGAGCACCTCTCTTTGAAGTTCAACATTTGACATTGGTTGCTTATGATATACAAATCAAAAGTATCAACAGTAATTAATATGACTGTACGTATTTCTAGTATCATTTATGGTTTAGAATAAATTTTAATTGGGATCAAACCTTTTGTCTTTTGATGACAATCTGTCTTAAAATGTCAATTCCCAAATTGGAATTATTTTTTTCAATGTCTTTCCATGCATCCAAATGAATTATTTCTGTATCATGATCTACAATGTAATCCTCGGCTGCTCTTTTAAGATCTTCATCATGACGCTCGTCTGCCAGAACTAAAATCTGGCAAACATTTGAAGGAAAAAAGTTAGACTTTAAGATGAACGAGCATCTCTCTTTCAAATTCAGCAATTGATACTTGTCACCCGCGATGTACAAGTCAAAAGCATCCTCCCACAAAATGTTGCAAACTTTGTCGGTGTATATGTATACCAGCATTCGTCTCACCGTGTCCGCGTTCAGATCAGGAATATCAACACTTCGACTTGCGTTTTCTTTCATGTCGTGGGAGAATATAGCGTTGAAGACAGGAGATCTGACGCCGAGGATGGCTCTATGGACAGGAAAAATCTCTGTTTCAGTTTTCAGATTGAAGTCACAGAACCGTTTTTCTGCAAACAACTGTTGCATGTCTTTCATGAAATTACTGGGAGGCGTGCCTGATGAAGTTGCTATCTTGCAGCAGTCTAGCCGTTTTTCGATTTTATCATTACATTCCTTGAATACACTATTATCATCTTCAAGTTGATTTAACACAACACCGAAACATATATCACATTCACAATGAAATGACACCGAACCATTTTGCAAACAAGTTTCTGTAAACTCTTTGTTGGTGGAGTTAAGTGGAAATTGGAAGCAATACTTGTCGTGATTTTGGTTTCTGGGAATTCTTTGAAAAGGCTTATCTAGTGTTATTTTCCACTTCTCTTGGTCAGGAAAGACCATTATATTTCCTTTGGAATCCACAACTGAGATTTCGCAATTTTGTATGTACGGATATGAATTACATCTGCAAAGAGCATACTTTCCTCCGCAAGTAAAATTATTCATTATCTCAACTAGCAGTTTCCTTTCACAGATACGAGAAATATACATTATCAAAGTAATGTTTTTAGATGGATATTTCTTGGAATTTATTGTCACAAAATTGGTCTCCTTTTCCATCTCACTGAAGTATACCCTCTCAATTGTCCAAATGAAGTGTCTTCTCTCAATACATATCCGTGTGCGACCGAAACCTTGTTCAGTATTGCAAAATTGGGTACCTTGCCACATATGACATCGAATAGTTTTTATCCTTGAGAACTTTTTTAAATCGCAAAATTTTGATTCTCCTACAGAATTACCTCTATGAAACCAAAATCCACGCATATTGAAGGTTTGTAATTTTTCATTTTTAGCATCGAAGACCGAAAGTTCATAACTAACTGAAATATTATATGGTTCAGTTTCCACTTTACGTAGAAATAGATACTTCTCAATTTCTTCATTTGGCTCAGCTGATTTCAAAGCACACCCCAGTTGCCATTCGGTTTTATGCAAGCAGTTAGCAACAAACTTCGGACTTAATAATCTATCATGTAAGTAATTGATGTTTTCAATTATCCACGTAAAAGAAAAACCGCAATCCTCAGAAGATGCCATTTCACTATATTTCAACACATTGGGAAAAAATTCGCCCGACTTTCCTCTCTAGGAGTCAGCGCTGTTGTGAAATAATTTCCCTCGTTATTCACTAAACATTATCAACAGCAGATGGGTGACCTTCGACGTCATGACGACGGCGTTTTTGCTGAGATGGAGTAGCAGGGTACGCGTACAGTAAATAACCGCCAATAGATCACTTGACCACTTTTCCTATGTTTGCTACAATTTCTGGAGGCAGAATTAAGCCTTCCATGTTTGTTTATAAATCGCTGATTTGGCATCCGAAAGACTTTTACGCTGTGGATATGACATTGATCAGCGGACGCAGCTTCGAAGCGCGGATTGCCCGGCATCATTTTGGGTGATTAGCCAAGGGCCGTACCGAGGTAATCATGCGCCCTTAGCGGAACTGGCAAAGCTGCGTTACATCCCTTCTATAAAACCCTACCCGGAAAAAACTACATTCCTGCAAATATTTTTATACACAAATTTAGCGTATTTTATGATTTATTAAATAGGCTTAATAAAAATTACGTATTCTTAAAAAATACTTTAATGGACTATATTCATGAAAAATACTGTACACAACAAAATAAATATATCATCAAATAAAGCGCAAATTGCACATATTTTCTAAAAGATAGAAAATAAAACAAAATCTATATCTTATTACTTATTGCTGCTATTGAGAATTGGCCTTTTGTGTGATGTATAATAAAGAGAATTTATTTGCTTCGCACTATGTAAAAGGTATAGTAAAGAATAGTACATAAATTAACTAAAGTATCGTACATAAATTACTAATTAGAAATAAAAGAAATTAAAGCTGAAATTAAGAGTTGAGTATATATGAACTGAATTCAAATTTTATTAATATCACATAATTTTTTCTAGATCAGAGGTGCCCAACCTGTGGTACGCGTACCCCTGGAGGTACGTGGGGGCCAAGTTAAGAATATTCAAAAGTGATTTTGGTAATGGCGGAAAGCGCAAAATATAAGAATATTCTAGACTACTAAGACTATTCTACTTTATTGTATACGATTGTGCTTGTGCGGTTTTTTGCTTTGACTTGTTCCATTTCCAATTTATGATGACTACACAAGTTTGTAACTTTCTGAGCTATTCCTTTAGTTTTAGATTGTAGTCCTTTTGATTTAAACAGCCCAATTTAGATAACTGTTTGTGGTCCAATTTAAGCAACTTTTAGACAAAAAAAAAATCCCTCTAACCTTACCTTTAAACTATTTTAATAAAATTACTGTAGTAAGTTGTAGTTTTCTTATCTGAGGATATAAATAACATATTTTACTACTTCTTTTTAAAACAGCGTAAGGGTCGTTAGTCTTTTGTTAAAATATTTTATTGATGTTCTCTAACGGCAACCACTAAGTTTTTTTCGCACAAAAATAATTTCATATACTATGTTTATGTCTTTACAACCTAATTTGAATATTTTACGGCCCAAATATTTAATAGAATTTAAGTTTTGATACCAATCCGTTCCAGGAGCTAGTTCAAATTCAGCAACTCTAATCTACATATTATTGGAAAAGTAAGTTATAAATACAATTTTTTGATTGAATTTTAATTAATTTTTTGCTGGGTGTATAAGGAGCATACTGTTGTTTTAGATATTTTCAAAGCCAAACTGAAAGTAAAGTTCTTACAAAAGTTGCTAAATTCTGGTGAAAATTCGAAAAAGAAACTGCATCTACACAACATTTTGTTTCAGTTAACACTTAATTCAAGATATGGGCATAGTATTATTTATGAACCTGTTGGTCTGCTACATAAGCAATTTTACTTTGTAAGCCATTATTCTGCTTATGGTAGGTTCTGTTTTAATTTTAATATATTTCTATATTTTTGTAATATAGAAATATATTTCTATATTTTTGTAATATAGAAATATATTTCTATATTTAATGTATTTATATATAATTTTAATATATTTCTAACTAACTATCTTTGGAGACCAGCTTGTTCGCTCGGAATATCCTTATTGTTAAACAATTAATACGGAATACATAACTATTTAAAATTTTACCTTTATTGCTTGATAAGATTGAAAAATGCGAATTTAATAAAAATTGAAATATATGTGAAATTAATTTACCATCTTCTCTCTCTCTCTGCTGTCGAAATAAAACATTTTAGTGTTAAAGGCATTGAGCTAAACGTCTGTGCAAGGCCAAACTGAACAGAAAAAAATTAACAAATGGGAAAGTTGTAAAATATTTAAACGTCTAATTATATATCGAATGAAAGAATAATATGATGATTTGAAGAATTAAAAGAAATAATCCTGAAGTAGAAGCTAAATTTCCAAAAACGTTTTCAAGAAAAAAAGTTAAAAATATCATTTATAAAAAAAATATAACTACCGGTATTTTCCAAATAATAAATTTTGTAAAGATAAAAGTTCATTTTCATTTTTTTTCTTAGTCAAGATGTAAAAAAAAAGAAACCTGACTTACAATAATTGCGAAATTAAAATGAAATTAAGAATCTGTAATTCGATAGCAGAAGAAAAAACAAAATGCACTTGTCAATTATCTCATTATAATTGAAGAGAGAAAATATTATCATTAGTGACAAAAAAGAAAATATTTCACTGTATAAAACTTACCAAATGAAATAAAAATCACTTTATTTAATGAGCTTGAGTTGAAAAATATATTTCAAAAAGTGTTTAAGAAAAAACTGCGGGTAAGTGAAAATCTCTTTTGGAGCTAGAGTAGTTAAATGTATCAAAGAGAGTAAACTTTGTTCACCATAATGTTAACAATGGTTAAAGATCATGTGATTAAATATTACAAGAAGACATCACCCCGCCCTGTCTTGGCACCCGGCTCTACATTGACGACCGGCTGCCACGACTTCATCGGGCACTGTGGTCCCCGCATAATAGCCCCCATCACGAGCGGCTCATGCGACGATCCGCCATTTTACCAGCGTACGAGCCGTCATCGGCGATGGGACCTAAGAGTCACACCTCCATTACTGTATCCACCAAGGGAGAGAGAACCTGCTTACTTATAAGGCATCTTCTCATCCGTGAACTTCGCTATGTCGGGATCATGTGATTAAATATGCGATTTTATAAAAATAAGGAAATTAGTGATAATGTGATTAAATAAGGAAATTAGTGATAATGTGATTAAATAGAGAAATTAGTTTGAGATTTTAAAATTGAAAAATATTGTAGCGTATTTTAAATATCTTTAAATTAAAGAAAAAAATTGTACATTTATTAAATTGATATCATTAAAAAGATATTTTTTAAAATGACGTAAGAAGTTATTTTTTAGATGATATTTTTGAAAAATACGGCGAAGAAATTGCAAATTCTTGCTTACTTTTTTTATTACCTGAAATTTTAATTATCTTTTGAGCGTGAAAAGTTGATAGTGATTCTACTCTTGTTTCGAAGAGCATATACGCCAAATTTCATCAATATCAAGCAAGAATTTCGATTTTTTACAAAGACAAATGACATTCATCTTTTTATGCATTACTGCAAAGTAAAATTTTATGGTTAAATCAGTTACAATTATCAAAAAAAAAAAATAAATAAATAAATAAAATAAATAAATAAATAAAATCAAGGAGATCATGAATTTGGTGTAGAATAGCTGCATTAGATTTTTTATGCAATAAACTCTAACACGAAATAATACAATGTTAATTTTATATTTTGCTTATAATCATGCTTTTGTATGCATATTTTTACAAATAATAAAAACGCATATATGCATAGGTGACTGTCTGTTGGCGTTCTACAAGACAGACCGTTCAGTCTAGAATAGCCAAATTTAGTGCAAACCTACTATGAAGGATGGAAAAGTACACCTCAGTGAGTTTTTTTTAAATTTAATTATTTAAAACTTAAGAAAGAATTGCGGGGGCGGTTCAGCGATAATAGCCGGAAATATTATCATTTAAAAATAATTTCCACACCGTCTTATATTTCAAAAAAAATCTTTCAAATGATAACAGTCTAGTTGTCGTGTAATTTGTTTCTTAAATTTGTCATTTTTAAAAAAAAAATATTTTTATGTATAATTTTCAACAATGCTAGATTGAAAGTCAAACCAATTTCACTGATTCCTCAAATCTTTAACTTAATATTTTCCTTAATGTTTAATTTAATGTTTCTCTTATTTTAAAAAACGTGATATAAAAATTTATTTTCATTTATTACAATACAAAACCTTCTTTTGTTGTAATGAAATGCTGTCATTTTTGTTGCTTTTCCTTTTTTTAGTCTAATTTTTTGTTAATTCTTTGCTACTTGAAATAAATTTACTTTTTAAATAGATTTAATATATTATTTTCATATATTTACTGTTTAGCTGCGATCTAAAATTAATTTTTTCACTTAGGGTAGGTAATCTTCAATGGCAGCCATACCATATATTTATATGTAATAATTAGATAAAAGGATTCAAGTTATAGTCAGATAAATAAAGAGTAAAAATTAAATTATTAAATGTAATTTAAATCTGAATTATGCATGATCGAAATAAAAATTAATTTTCATTGAATTTAATGATGTTATAAAGCCATTATTGTCTTAAACTTTAGTTCAAATTAGCTTGCGAAAAATTAAATTAGTTAATGTTTTTTAAATTGGTTGGCATAAATAATATATAATTAATAGAATGGCGAATCAGCTGTCAGTAGAAGGCGGCTAGTATTTAATACAACAAAAGCAATTTAAAAATGCAGAAATAATTTGAGCTCACCTCTTTAAAACTAATTTATCCTCTTAGAAAAGAATGAAAATGTCCAAGTATTTCTTAATGCGCCCTCTCTCTGATGAAACAAAAACAGAAATGCAACATTTTCCTTCGTATTATTTGCCACTAAAGAAACACCAAAGGACCACTCGTCCAATAAGGACGAGGCCCCTTTATCCTTCCTACAGTATGGTTCACAAGATAAAATAAAGCCTATCCACCCTGAAACACAAAACTCTAAGAAAAAGTGCGATACCCCTTTTCCTTTGAGCTTTTAATAGTCAAATGACTTGAATTTATTACCCTCCCTCCCCTCTTATCAGCGTCTTACATGTTCGAAGAAGATTCTTATGGCAGCGAGTTCCCTTGTCCATCTATTTTACGACTGTAAAATGAATGCAAAAAAAGAAGAAAAAGCATGTTGTTTTGCCATCTCTAGGCAAGAACCACACCCATGTTTAAAGAACGACCCTTTTCGCCTTGCTGGAGGGGCCCTTTTTTCCTGTGGCAGCAAGAAACTCAAAAGTTCTCATTGCCGCATCAGTTCGTAACAGAAAGTTACTCGCTATTTCGTTCCAAGAAAAGGCACAAGCCTTCTTTCTCTATCTCTCTGTAAGGGGGTCACAACCAGACAAGCTGGCAACTTGACCACTGGACAAAACAACTAGCCACTCTCGTAATGTTTAGGGAGCCACTGAAGACTTATTCTCAAATTCTCTTTTATTTGCACAGCAGATCGTACCATTCTAATTCTTAAACTGAGTTTTTAAATGGTCATTTTTGCGCCCCGATTCTGCCTGTGCCATTGGCTGGGGCCAATCTCGCCACCCCCTCGGTACGGCCCTGGATTAGCCGTCACTTCATGTCGTAGTTCGTAGTGTTAACCACGTTTCATTGTATTAAGTGCTATTTGTTAAGATGTCTCCTCTAGTTCTTTCCCGACCGATTAACTTTCTGGAGGAATATTTTGGTGTTTAGTATGAATAATAGTGTAATTTTTTATATGTTGAGTTGAGAATTGTATCTTCTTTCCGCTACTTTTTTTTGGCTCGTCCTATTCAATGAGTAAGTTTCAAAATATATTTCATATTGTTAATACCAATCCTGGATTCATTGCATGCAAACTGCTTATTGTTCTTGGTAAATTTACTAAAAATACAATGCCTTTACTGAACCTGGTGATCCATTCAGAAAATTGACTTTATATTTAATGAACCTTTTTTCTGCAGTGTGTTTCTAAATTAAAAGTCCATCCTTATTTATTGAAATGCATGATATTGTTGTTTTATATGCTACAAGATTATTACTACAAGAATACAAATGCTTAAACGTTCAGATAAATTTATAATTTGCATCCGAAAACCTTTCATTTTGTGAATATGACGTTGATTAGCGGACGCGGCATCGCAGCGGTGATCGTCCGGCATCATTTTGTGTGATTAGCGGTCAGTTTTTCATTCCGTGAGTTAGTGTTAAGATGTCTCTTCTAGTTCTTTCCCGACCGTTAAACTTTTTGGAGGAATATTTTGGTGTTTAGCATGACTAATAGTGTAATTTTTCTATATTTTGAGTGGATAATTTATAAATTCTTTCCACCACTTTTTTTTTGCTCGTCCTATTCAATGAGTACGTTTCAAATTATATTTCATGTTATTAATACCTATCCTGGATTGCTGCACTCCATTGTATGCAGATTGCTTATCGTTCTGGTAAATTTAAATACATATATTTATTAAAAATATAATGTATTTACCTGGTGATCCATTCAGAAAATTGACCTTATATTTAATGAAGCTTTTTCTGCAGTGTGTTTCCAGGTCTTTTATTTGTCAAATAAATTTAAAATATCCATATTTTTTACATGATGGGCAATATGTTAAATTATATCTTATACATAATGGAAAAGAGTCTTATATTTTGCAAAAGGATTGTTTATATGAAAATACCAGGTGTATTGCTTCTTTGTTAATATGTTTATAACACTTTTGATCTTCATTGGAACAATAGGGGAGACCGAGGTACAATACCTATTGTTTATTTTATTTATGTTTTTTTTCCTTCATATTTTGGCACATAGATGCCAGGTCTGTTGTGATAAAAAAAACTTTAAAACAATGGACCTAACTGATAATTAAGCCATGTTATTCTTGACTGGTGATTTGTAGTACATAAAAGTAAATATTTTCATGTTATTTGCTTGAAATTTTTTTTCTTGTAAAAATTTTATTAACATTCAGTAAATTTTTAAAAATATTAGAACTAACTTCTGTAATCTACTTTAAACTTAGGATAAACTTATATCAGACAATAATGTTATGTTTCATATTTCATAAGTGTTTTCATTTTTCTCTTTGGTTATTTGTTTCCACTATTTAAACAGTGTTGTTTATTTTCTTCATTTGTTAATAAAGATTTTTTGTGTTTGCTTGTATTTACATGGTGTTGAATCCTTTTTTTAAAGATTATATAGGAACTAGCAGTACGCGCACGGCGTTGCCTGTGGAATCAGAACTTTAACAAAATAAAAAAAAACCAGCGGGAGTGTTCTCCCCAGTGCCGAATCTAGGATTCGGGTCGGGGGGCTGAGGTCATAAAAATTTTGTATCGTCATGACGAATGTCAAACCTCAAGGCTAAAGTAAACCAAAACTCTTTAACTTTACAGACTTTACTCACCTGACAATAAGAATCATAAAGAACAATACAATACTTTCTATAATTTAATAAAAATTACAATGAAATAACTAGCCAAAAAATGTCTTCGACCGCGTCAAAGCTACAAGTATAAGTGGAATGACTACAAAAATAGGAAAAGTTTCGAGCCAGAAAGAAATGTTGAAACGTTTTTATTAATTTTTTAAAGAGGGAGATTAAGAAAAAACAGTTGTAATCATTTTAAATAATATCAAGCCTCTGGTTGTTTGGGGCTGTGTACTGAGGCCCCTGAATTCGCCACTGGTTCTCCCCTAAACTTTCTCGTATACTTCCCCAAAAATGTGCCGTTTCTCCTTCCCCCGCGTGGCTAAAAAAAATTCGAACCTACTGTTATCCAGAATCCAATGACCCAGAAAGTTTTTCATTATAGTGATTGAAAAATATCTTGGTAAAGAATCCAATTCAGAGATGCGTATCAATTAAAACGCATCTATCGCACACTGCTAGGTTTCACTCTTGCCGTCTCAAGGACAAACTGGCGTAATTCGCTCCTTTCGCATGCACAGAAGATTGCTTCCAGTACGCATGTGCGTGGAGACAACGGATTGGTTTCAATAGTAAATTATACAGACCGACAGACAGCCAACCCTTTGACGGATTTGGCCCAAAATTTTTATACGGACCTACATTCATGACGATAAAACTGTGTACCAAAATTTATCCATCTAGCTATTCAAGTTTTTGAGTTATAGTGTTCACATGACCGCGGACACATAGACAGACAGACTTCCCGTTGACGGATTTTGTCCAAAAGTTGGTAGAAACCTACAAATTATGTTTCAAGTTCACATACCAAATTTCATCCCTTTATCTCTAATAGTTTTCGAGTTATCGTGTTCACAGACACACACACAGACAGACAATTCCAAAATTGAGTTTTTCGGACTCAGGAAGGTCTAAAACGTGGAGATTCGTCAAAATCTCGAGTTCGAATTTTTTGACGATTACAATACTTTCTCTTTGTATACTTCGTATACGAGAAAGGCTGTATAGTACAGAGCCCTGTTCCGGTAACTGAATGCATTCAAGGGAAGGTCAAAACAACTTTTCTTATGAGATAATTTACGAGCTGGCGTTTTGTATCCAGTTTCTTTGTCGGAACTGAATAATTACAGACACATGTACTGACAAAACATTTGTGTTACTTCCCTTGTAATAAAATAAGTAAGCGATCAGGATTTTACTGATAGAAAGTGACAAAGTTTACGAAGTTCAAATGCACTTTTCTCAAAGTTTTAGTTTTGTTGATTATTATATATATACTATAAGAATTAGTGTGGATTTTGGCCCGATATTCTAATTATTTTTTTTAAAATTACCCAAGTTAATATTTTTAAAATGTTCAAGTCTTTTTCAGGCTTAGTTACAAAAATAATTATTAAATTTCAAAAAATAATCAGATCTTCAATCTCATGGTTACTTTTGTTTCCAATAATCCAAGAAACTTAAAATAACTAAAAAATATTAAAAATTTAGTATTTTATAAAACCTTAAAAAAACTTCAAAAATATCAATTTTTAAAAAGTTTAAAATAATAGTTCTTACTAAAGTGACTTTTTAAAAATCAGATTCTATTTAATAATATAATCTGAAAAAAAGTCATTGATTACATTTTATTAATACTGCCTTCAATTTTTTTTTTTTTTTTTGAAAAAGGATACTTTTTAGCCTTAAGTTTGTAATAGATGAGAATCTTAAAATCGGAGGGCGGGGAGAAAGTAATTATAAGACAAAAAAGGAGAAATCTTACCGTTGTTCTTTTATTCCTCGTATCTCAGCCATCATAAAATCGGAATTTTTCTTGAAATACATTGCCATCATTGTCGAATCAATCCTTGGCAAATTATCCGATTTAGCTTGTACAAAACCAATATCCATTGTGAAATTGAACGTTGAATAGTAGAAAAGCTAAAAACTTCACTTTTAAAATGTTAGCTGGTACAAACGCCTTGATTCAAAGCAGAGTACAGAACTAGCGAAAGAGAAGTATGCGAAGGAAGGCACCCTTGACGTCAGAATCTACTCGGCCAATGAGAGTGCGTTTCGGATTGCAACATGATTCCTGCTATTTCAGTGCATCTTTCGCTCTCAATATTTAAATAAATAAATTTTTCTGCAAAATTTCACTTGCATATTTGAAATTAGAATGATTTTTTCTACAAATACGGATAGCTTTCACGTGTTTTTAAAAAATGCTGAAGTTCCCCATTGCGGCGGTATTCAACGGTTATCCTCATAGGGTTGCTGAATTACTAAACACACAGGACAAAATATCGGTTTTTCACAAAAATTAGCCGCTTTTTTCATTAAAAAGAATATTTAACTGTTGAGAAAGTAGTAATAAAACACTTCATACATATTTATTTTCTTCAAAAATAAACAAAATTAGCTTTCATTACTATTAAAGAGTCCAAGAACATATCCGACCGGCACTTAGGGCCCCATCTATCTTCACCGTTACGTACTAAAAGAAATTAACGAAATTTCATGAATATTTTGGGTTTTTTGATTTTTAAAAAATATGAAGAGCATTTTGAGAATTTTGGAGTTTCACACATTAATTATAGTTATATGTCGGACCAGTAGCGAATCTAGGATTCGGATCTGGGGGGGGAAGGCTGAGGTCATAAAAATTTTGTATTGTCGTGATGAAGGTAAAATCTGAAGGCTAAAGTAAACCAAAACTCTTTAACTTTACTCACCTGACAATAAGAATCATAAAAAACAATACAATACTTTCGATAATTTAATAAAAATTACAATGAAATAACTAGCTAAAAAATGTCTTCGACCATGCCAAAGCTACAAGTACAAGTGGAATGACTATAAAAGTAGGAAAATTTTCGAGGTATAACTATAATTAATGTGTAAAACCCAAAATTTCAAAATGCCTCCTTCATATTTTTAAAAAATCCCAAAAACCCAAAATATTCATGTAGTTAATTCTTTTAGTAAATGTAACGTGAAGATAGATGAGTTCTGGCAGCTGGTCGATATGTTCTGACCTTTTTAATAGTAATGAAAGCTAATTTTGTTTTATTTTGAAGAATATACAAGGAAGTGTTTTGTATTACCACTTTCCAACAGAGCAATACGTCCTGAACGAAGAATTTC
>BGPR01004219.1:0-99263 GCA_013235015.1 Araneus ventricosus | reverse complement strand
CCCCCCCCCCCCGGATTCGCCACTGTGTCGGACCATTCTGACAAAATTCTAGACTTCAACAATACATATTAGCGGTACTGATATGATTTTGGTGAATTCTAAGCTTTAGACGACCACCTTAAGATACCGATTCGAACCTATTGAAAGTAAAGTACAAGATTTGACCTCATTATCTACAAATGAAGTGGTGTAGCTGCAATTTATGGCCCCCCCCCCTCCCGGGCACGTGCCATATATTTTTTACAAGTTGCATAAGGCACATAAACCTCAAAATAATAATAATAAGTTCCAGGAGGAGAAAAATGCATTTTATTAGAAACGCAATTCGCCGTTTGACGCCCTCTATCTCTGCAGATAGGTTGAGAAATTGCGCGTCCACACTTTCTTCCGCGCTTTCTTTCACATATCAGGAGTTAACCGACAAAAGGCGAAAAATACAAATTAATGACATGGACACATTTAAATGGATAAACAAAGAATGTATTTTATCTTTAAAAGCGTATGGATGCTTTGAATGAATTCTATGAATAGCGTATAGATGCTTTGGTTGAATTCTAATTTCAACATAGAATTCAACCACTTCCAGAAGCACGATTTCTGCAAAGTCTGCCTATATATGCTAGATATTATACCAGAATAAAAAAAACAAGGTTAAAAATGTAAAACTACTACATGCTAAAACTGAAAACTATTGCCCATATGGACTTAATGACATATTTCAAAATAAAATAATCAATTTCAACACCTGTTATACATCACAACTTTTTGGTAGTAGCCATAACATAAACAAAAGAGGTTGCAGAGGTAGCGGTAAAAATAGAAAACGTTATAATATATTATCAAAATAGGAACTGAATTATTCTCTCTATCAAGAACTAAAAAGAATTGAAAACGATTTCAATAAGAGTTTTAACTACAAACCCGTAAAAAACTTCATCTTCTCTATTAAAAATGAACTACACCATATTTTTTAAAATAGTCTACATACTTACAAAACTGATAATCAACACTTTCTTCTTCTCCTCAATGATCTATTTAATGCAAGGATATGAAAGTTACATAGGGAAATGACGGATCAAATCATTATATATATATATATGAGACTTAACTTCAAAAATCCAATTTTCGATAAAAAATTAAACTCTGCACTTAAAGAAAATTCTAACTTATTTCCAATAAAAAATATAGAAATAAACAAATGCCTGAATGTGACACAACATTTGGAAGAAGGATCTTCAATTATAATTCTTTCTGTAAAAATATAGAAACGAATAGAATCAGTGTACCATGTCATTGCAATAAAGATAAATATAAAAATTATGTTGATCCTTTCAATAAACACATTCCTACTGGCAACCAAAATTTTTTTGGGGTGAAGGTAATGTTTTTAGCTTTATTAGTTAACACTGTTCGCAGAAAGTGTTATGATGTTTCTAATTTTTTAGCGGTTCGAATAGATTTCATGTAAACCCCCGATGAGCATCTATACGCTTTTACCGATAAACTGCATTCTTTGTTTATATTTTCAAATTTGACATTAATATTTTTCCACAAATCTTATTGAAATGCAGCATTGCATTTTATATTATTTTTCCCATTTGTTTATACTTATATTTTCTTCCTATTAGAACTCTCTGCATTTTCTTTCGATGTATTTTTTCTTTGCTTTTTTATATTTTGTTAAATATGAATGTTTATTTTGATTATATTGCTTTTACACTTCTGTTATGATTGTTTCTTTTATGCATATATATATTATACAGACAATGATTGAGTCAGTGTTGCTGTTCTTAGTCATAAAATTGTTTCCTACATGTCTGATTTTAACGACCCTCCACTCCACTTTAGCTACGCCACTGTTCAAATGTTTCGATTTATTATTAATGTATGGGAAATATGTAATTGTACTTCAGCTTAAATACTACGCACTTGATACTTGGAACTAGAATTCCTTAATGTATCCGTCCAAAATTCAATTGCTCATAATAAAAGAACTGAGAATTAAGAAATATAGTGCTGCCATCTACTGTTCATTAAAATAAATTTTAACTTCTTGAGTGTGTCGAGTTGCATGTAAATGAATGAATAAATCCTTTTCCAACTTCACTCCGTAGGAATTTTTTTAAAAAAATCAACCGTCATTCTTTTGCGGTTGGAAAAAAAACTTTCATGAACCTATTACAAACAGGAAAATTTTGAATCTCCTCTCAAATTGGAAAACAAAGAATAAAAGCTAATTTATGATAAATGGAAAGAAAATAAATTTAAAGATTATTCAGCATATAAGAGTAGTGAGTGTTTATTATCTATTTCGATTACGAGATATTATTTAACTGTTTTCGTTTATAAATATTTTTAAAAAATCCGAAAAAAGGGCGTAGGGTAGAGATTTTAAAAAAATTTTTTTACCCTAAAATTTTTTCACCCGCAGTTTAACAAGATCTGATCCAGAGCAAATTTTTTAAAAAAATTTGCTGGCTATTCCCTTTTGACCTTGTCCTTTGTATAACCTTCTGCATACCCACAAATACTTTTTCCACAATTCCCATTGTGTAGAGAAAGGGAAATTCCGCATAAAGGGAAATAAAATGAGATGGAATTAATAGTTTAAATCAAATATGTAACTCAATAATTTTACCTTTCAATAACAGTTGTGTACAGCTATATAAACGTCTGCGGGATTTCAAGGTATTTTCTAAGTGGCGATAACGAACTCTTACTGTGCCCCCCCCCTCTTCTCAAAGCAAAGCAAATGAAACATCAAGTAATGTTAAATAAAAAGAAATGCCGTTAAAAGTAGTTTTGGAAGCAAAATTGAACAAGTCTTAGTTGAGAATTAGCAATAAACTTTGCCAGTAATGAAATCCTTATAGTTTTTAAATTTATCATTATATTGTTGGTTATAAACGAGATTTTACAGCAGTGAGAAACCATATTCCTTAAAAGCTTACAATCATTTAAAAAAAAATGTAGCATTATGGATTCTGCATGTATAAACTGTACAAGATCATAAACTTAGTTCGAGTGATTTCTCAGCTACATATAATTAAATTTATTATATTCCTTAAAAGTTACAATCATATAAAAAAAATTGTAGCATTATGGATTCTGCATGTATAAACCGTACAAGATCATAAACTTAGCTCGAGTGATTTCTCAGCTACATATAATTAAATTTATTATATACACATTTAGAGGTAATTCATATTTTTAAAATTATTTTTCGTATCAGGTAGAAAAGTGAATTACATTATGAAAAACCATTTAATTTAAATAGAGATTCTTGCAAAATTCCGGTTTAAAACATTCTTTCACTCTCATTTATAAAAAAGAATTTCTTTCCTAATTTTTATTCAAAGCATAATTTTTGCAAATAATAAAAGTGAATGTGTGTGTGTCTATTGGTACTCTATCAGGACAGACTTTTGGATACTAAATTTGGCAAAAGCATACTTTTGATGGTAGAATGTGCATCTCGGAGCGATTTTTTTGCCATTTTAATTAATTAAAAATTAAATAGAATGCTTATCAGTATCTTTTAAAAGGTTATTGCACAAAAAGGAATTTTACAACATGTTAAATTTTTTTTAAAAAATTATCTTTTCAATTCAATTATTTGTTAAACATTTTTTTTAAAAATAGTCTAATGCATAATTTGCAACAATACTTTACATTGTTCAATTTTAATTTGCTAAACGCTAAGGAATGAATATTCTGTCCTTGTACGTTCATATTCTTATTCTGTGTTTTTTTAAATTACTTAATTATTTAATCTCATTAAAGTTTTGTGGAGTCAAAAAACAAAGCCCACTAAAATAGTAAGTAAACGATGAAATATATCCAGTGTTCTGAATGACTATATCTGCTGTTGGATGTGCTCACTTCATAGTCATGAAATATGCCCAACCAACTTACTTCTGGAATCCACTGTACATTTTGCATGATGATTAAGAAAATGTAATTACAGCCCCATGAAAGACAATTGGTTGTTAGATGCCATAGATAGTTACATTTTTCATATGACTATAATTTGACATCATTAGGAAGATTCATGTATACAATGAACAGAACATGTATAAGGCTACTACAATTTTGATCTCAATTTAAAAAAAATCTTGCTGAAGCTGAAAAATATTTTACCACATGAATATAAAATTATCTATAAGAGATTTCAATCAAATTAAACTCAACCAAAATTACCAAAGGCAGCTAGGCAGTAATATTTAAACATGGTAACCTGACATTTCGAAATGTTGCAGCGACTCTTGAGAAAAATGAATAAAAACTGAATCAAATACTTTTATTTTCAGATATTTATACTAATACACTAGTTCATATTAGTTTATTTTGAAATAATACATATACAAAAGATTAAAAAAAAACATTTATGACTAAAATCAAATCCGCATCTTCAAGCATATGAGATCCTTCAGTTGAAAATCTTAACTAAAAAATGTTTGTTATTGATGTCACAATGAACATACAAAAACAAACACCATCTAGTGTTGATTTCCCTTCCTGCTATACCAAGCAGTTTCTTCTTTACTGATCGGGTTGATTAGCAAACTGCGACATAACTGATCTTCATGATCCTTCCAGGAAAAAAAAAATCTAAATAACATGATTAAATAAGAAAATCCTTATATGCATTTCCATCCCCATTTGTTGTATAGGGATTATTTGTTGACGAGAAATATTGCTACGTTTTCCACATCACCCTGGAGGTACGAAGCACAGATGCATTACCCCCCTTTTTTCTCTCTCACCTAGAATAACATAGTAAGGCTGTAAGAATACATGGTTCCCCAGTAGGTATATTTCCTTCTATGTTTTAAACAGTCATTTAACTTACATCGATTAAAAATTTAAAAAATGTTCAGCTTAAAAATACATTATCTTCATTTACTAGTTATTATATCATACATAAACTTGCGAAAATTTAAGATACTGAATGGTTTCTCTAATGAAGCATTACTAATTTTTTGGTACATATAATAAAAAATATAAACACCACAATTAATATTATCTGCCTCGCAAACATGCGGAGGAAATATAATTTTCCAATTATTATCTTTTTGTAATAATTTTTGTAGAAGATCTTCTACCACTTTTTCAACAAACTAAGACAACTGGTGCTTGGAGAATTATTTTAAGGGATCATAAAATTCGATTGTACAATTTTCAATATCTTCTATAAAAAGTATCCAGTGGCAATTTAGATTTGAAGGAATGAATAACAATTTACATGTTTGAAAATCACTCATCCAAAAACAATTATACACTTTATCGCTTAAAAGAGCCACAGGAAAAAATGATTCAATTACGCGAAAATATGCAAAATCAGTGCATTCATACAAAAAGGCATCTACAATGGCATTATATAAACAACCTTTCTGAAAAGTCAATGAGACAGATTTAAGCAATTTTTCTTCTTCTACTTATTTATAAACAAATCCAGCGACTTTTAACATGTAATTAGTAATCCCTATATTATTTACAGAAAGCACATTATCAGAAAGACTGTTAGTATCTACACTTTTAAAATTCTACCACCTCAAGTTTGCCTACACGAAATTTATAGATAGGTGCATTATTGAGCAATCAGATTTTACAAAATGAAAGAAAGAGTACTGACATCCTGTTTACAATCCATTTGACAGACTAGCTGATAAGCACAGTAACAAACGAAAAGACCACAATTGATAGTATCTTCTTTCTAATCCTTTTGATCTGAATCAGATCAGATACATGAGGTCGTTCGCCTTCATCACCTCCAACACGAAATCCGGTCGCTTAAGAAGGCCGTCATACACCAAGGCAACACAGTCAAGTTGATGTTGCGGAGTGGTTATAGTATTTTGTTGAAGGATTTGGCAAGGAAAAATAATTCTCCATTCACTGACTGTATTAGCATTCAAGCTTCTAATTAAATTTTTAATAAAAAGTACATAGTCATTATGTAGTTCTTTACTTTTACTTTGAGAATAAAAAAGCTAATAATTTTATTTTCTGTGTGTAACCAGAGATAAAAACCTAGTACTGGTTTAAACAAATAGGCAAAAATATTAAACGACCTTTAAACAATTAACTGTCTAAAGTTATCCCATGAAGTAACTGAGACACTGCAGAATCAATAAAAGTGAATGTTGTCTGCATTGAGCACAATTTGTACAGGAAAGCATCAATAGTAACATCTTACGACCAACCACAAACAAAATTTGCGTTTAATAAGTTCCCAAATACTTAATAACAGAATCTTCAACAATCAAGATCTCCATCGTCATTTGCGTCACAAATGCAAAATCCAGTAATAAAAAAAATAAATAACTCACTCAGCGGCACGTGATAAAAACAATACGCAGGACTGAGGCAATAGCAAATCTGCGTCAGTTGCTTCAAAGCTTTCACAGCCAATACTCGCCAAACCCGATTCTACGTCACCAGTCGCGTTTTTAAAAAAGGTTCTTGTCCGGTCTTCACAGCGCCGCCACCCATTCGCTCCTATGTGCATATTTCCTAACGAGAACCGGTACTTTCAGCACGGTATGGCCGTTGGCTTTGCAGACGGGCCTGTCTGTGACCGATAGTTGTTTATTTCCCGTTGAGGTCATTTTTATCTTCTGCGTTTAGAATTATGAAGTTACTTATTATCTGATAAAGGCGGTTTCGAGAACGGAACTTCTAAGCGGATGGATTATCTGTATCGTTTGAGACAGTTTATAGCAGTAAGAAACTGAAATAACTTTTGCAGAAGTAGTTTTTCAGCGTATCGAACAATGGCATGTGGAAGCAGCAGGACGGGATCGCCTTTTACTTTCACATGGACGATCAATAACATCTATAAACAATCTGTATTTTATTTGGACAGCCCAGTGTTTGTTGCAGATTCGATAGATAAAACAAAATGGCGGCTGGGTTTGCATGTTGCTGGTTGGCATCGGTCAACAACGGGCCACCTAACTTGTGTTCTTCAAAGAGAGAAAGACGAGAATGGACTGGGGAGCATTTATATAGACTTTCAGATCTCTATTGTTGACGAGACAGGAGCTATACTACGTTCAGTTCGAGAAGAAAGATACCGTTTCGGAATGAATTTAGCCTGTGCTGGTGACACTTCTTACAGAGTTGTAAAAAATTTGATTCAAATAAAAACCTTTGTGGAAAATTTTGAGAAGTATTTACCGAATAATACACTCACCATTCGGTGTCGAATGTGGAAATTCGGATGCACCATATCCAGAACCGATTTATGCTTTGCTCGTACAATTCTAGACATAGAAAAGCGATGCTTCGTTTGGTCCATAGAACAGGTCTTCTTTATTTCACCTGGGCAGAATCGGACAATTCATGTGCCGCCCTACAACAAAGGGTCTTCCTCTCTTCATCTGAGTCTTAGTTTGAAGCAAAATTGTGGTGAGGAGATCTTTAGTATTGAAATGTATGAAGTGAAAAATTTAAAACATTTATATTGCGAAATTTCAATAATAAACAGTGAAGGAAAAATCATTGATTGCCGTGCGAATAGGATTATAAATGTGGCATTCGTGAACAAAAAATGTCAGCTGTTCCAGGCCTTCATTAGAAAAAGTAAGTTGATAGAAGACCAAAAACGCTTACTAACGAACGGCGCAATGGTTCTGCAATGTGATTTCCAGCTTTCATTTGGTGTTGCTTTTAACCAAATCGAAAACTATAGAGAGGAGTCATCTGAAATCGATGTTGCTGCTGATAATGAAGAAACAGCCACGTCTTCACCACTTTGCCATTCTTCCTCTTCTTCGAACAAAGTTCTAGAACATCTTTTGAACGAAGGAACACTTAGTGATATAACCTTCCGAGCTGGCACCAAATCTTTTCTTGTTCACAAGAACATACTCAGTGCCAGATCTATTGTATTCAAATCAATGTTTTTAAAAGACGAGATGGAGAACAAAAGCAAAGTCGTGGTCCTTCCTAATATCGATGAGATTACTTTGCGAAGCCTACTGTTGTATATCTATACAGACGTCGTAGAGGACCTCGAGTTTGGGAATGCCATGGAACTTTACCAGGCTGCCGACAAGTACCAGTTGACGGATCTGAAGAACATATGTAGAAAATTTTTGATGGGCAACCTTTGCAGATCCAACATTTTTCAAGTTCTGTCCTTTGCTGACATATATCAGGACAGTAGGATGAAGAAAGCTGCACAAGATTTCATTTCTGATCTAGGCAACGAATTTACTTCTTCTGACGAATGGCAAGGTTTCAAGAAGAGAAATTTGGAATTAGCGATGGAAACAATGGAACATATCTTTTCCCGAAAAAGAATGAAAACTGAGAACTAAGCCAAACTGTATTCCAGCTGTGATTTCATCAGACTCACTTCAGTTAGATTTACGTCATCTTTCGAAGTTTCATGAGGGCCATTTTAGGACGTAAAATCTAGACCTTTAAATGTGAACTATGGCTAAGGCAACTCCTGAGACAGTAGGTAAGCCACTGGTTCTTGGCCTTTCTATGTTTGGGGTTAACTTTTCATTTCAGTTTTAATCACACCATTGTACTACTATTTTACCTTGCTCTGCATCTTTTCAATCAATGACTTTTATTCAATTTTATACCCCTCTTTAAATATATTTTTAAATTTGAATAAATTAATATAATAAAACTGCGTTAGCAAATGATATGATAAGAAAGATAGAAAGAACAAAATCTTTTGTTTTTCACAAGTGATAAATCTTAAATAAACCACGCAAAAGACAATTTAGGAATGAGAAATGATTATTATTTTGTGATTCATGGAAAAAACAGATAGACTTTCGCAGGCAAATGGAATTTAATTTCACCAGATTTCAAGTTTTATAAGGATGAAAAACGAAACGCTAGTTATTTCGATTTGAAATAATTTATTAGAAATATATACCTATATATAAAAGTAACATTTAATGTTTATATTTAGAATATGCGGGTTTTTTTCTTATTTGGTTTCAATAATTGATCTTTTTCCATTTGTTTGCCTTTTGATTCATATCTTGCTGTCTCTAACGAGATGTCCTCCACATACTGGCATGTAACATGTGACAAAATGTTAATTGTATATTTATTTTTCTTCATAGATTTTATGTTTTTCATGAAAGTAAAGAGCAATGTAAGCTAGTAGAAAGTCTTGAACTCCGAAACTGATTCAGCATCCTTCCGTTAGACGCAATCAAATTCACTTTTACAAAACCTATTCCATGATATATTCATTCGTTTTTTTTTTGGTCCAATTTTTCCTTTATAACGATAATAATTGGTCCTCATGAGAATGTAAATGAGTGTTCTGTAAGAAAAATTAAAAATTGTATTTAGTTATAAAAAAAAGGCTAATAGATACAGGTTGCATGCGTTTCTATCAGCTATTGCCACTAACGGAGGGTTACAAAAAGTTTGTCGGTGTTCTTTTTTAGCAATTAAAAATCTGTGAAAAATATTTACAATAGATATCAATTTAAACGATACACTCAAAGTTTTGGATCTGTCATTTGTGATCTGTATTAAACTACTGTTAATGTAATGTATCATGTACCTCGGACATAGGCGGCTGGTGCACGAAAAAAGTGGGGGGTCAAAAGAGATGTGAGTGTGTGAGTGGGAAGCCCTAAAGCTGATTTTTTTGTAAAATTGGGCTATATTATTGGATTTTAACGTCATTATTGATTAAATTACCTTCTCTAAAAAATTCGGAAGACGGCCTCAAATATCGGAACGGATGGCCACCGTAGACTCCCTCCTTCCAATTCAAAGTTCCATTTCAATTCTTATGAAATAATAACATGAGAAAAACATAAAACACTTACCTATTAAGTCAATTCTTCTTTCTTTAAACTCGTGAATCGATCAATGTTGTCGTCACAAAACGGCGTACTCCCAAACACAGAGAAAGCAGGTCAGTTATAAATTTATTTATTTGATATTATGTTATACAATATACATCCGTATTATAAATTAGAAGAAAGATAGACTGCGATTTTTGTTTTTCGCAAATTGTTCTATTACCTTAATAAAATCAATATCTATAGTATTTTCGATCTTCAAAACAGCAAGTGCAGAAAGCCTCTCTTGACACATATTATTTCTAAGGTATGATTTTAAAGCATGAAAAACTTCTCTCATATGATGCAGTTGAGACAGGTATCACAAGGAGAATTTCGATTAGTTTTGTCAAGTATGGAAATATGTATATCGCAGAGTTCCTTTTCAACAAGAAAATTGCATCTTTAACTCAGTTCTGTTATCTCTATGGATATTTCTGGCAAAGAGTCGATGTATTTTTTGTACATTTTCTGAAAAATTTGTATCTCTCCCTTTATTTTTTCCATATCAAGATCATATGTTTCAGAGACTTTTTGAATTGATGCATTTTTTATAATCTTTGATGGATTGGAATATGTTACATCTTTTAGAGATTGAAAAATATCCAACTCATTTTCTTTGAACCTTTCGTCTATTGTGCTTAAAGCAGCATCTATAACTGGAAAAGCAATTTCCATTCGATAGAATGATTTAACACCTTGTGACATGCTGAAGGAACCGCCGCCTATTTTCGAAGACACCTTTCTAGAGTGTGGAAGTTTTGGAGAAGTAAACGATTTTGCTTCACAAATATCGTTAACATATATCCACAAATTTCAAAAAAAAAATCTTCACTTCGGAATTCTTGCAAGCATTCTTTTGTTGTATTAACCAGTTCTTTAACTGTTAAAAAAAATTAGCGATTTTGATTGCAAAGCTTTTGAAAGCGTATCTGTAGCTTCCAAAACTCTTTGGATCAGAAGTAGACAAAAAATGAATTGGAAACTTTCGATATTATTCAGAAAAGCTTCAGCTTGAGATCCATTTTTCGATGGATCATTAATTTTGAACTTTGAAAAGTCGGGGGGCAAGGTCCCTTTACTTTTGGAAGTGAGGGGGCAGTTGCCCCCCTTGCCCCCTCGGACGAGCCGCCTATGACCTCGGATCAGTGATCCATGGTACAAGATGTGACAGTTTACAGTTCTAACACGTGGCAATCTTCATAGGTTATGTTCGAACTTACAAACAACATGTAGATTTACTTACCAAATTATACAACATAAACTGGAATATAGAGGAAAAACTTAAACAATTCTTGAAGTTTGTAAATAAAGAAATATAATTCTTCAAAAATTTTGCCTTTTACATAGAGAAAAACAATTTCACAGTTGTACTCATAAACTAGACTTAAATGGTAAAAAACAACAGCTTTCTACTAAGTACCAGTGAGAATTTCTAGTTCAACTGTTGGCTACAAGACAACATCCCATACCGAAAAGGAGTTATTTATAATTTTCACTCGATTTTGGGATAAGACCTGCTCAGTTTAAATTACTTCTTATCAGAAATTAGTGTATAGCAGAAATATTTAACCATCTGGAGATTCACAGTTTTTATATCTTTGTTTCTGCATCTTACTTTTGCCAATTTTTTCTATCGGAAATTCAGATTCACAATTTTTATCTATTTGTTTCTGCACCTTATTTTCCCCTAAGTTTACTTTTTTTAATTGATATTTCATTCCAGAGAAAGGTCCTCTTCGTTTCTGTGAAGATAGTTTTTGCAGAGATTATGATATTTATCAATTCGAAAACTAATTTCATATTTTTATTCATGCCATTTTTGAACAGAATTTAATTTAAAAATATTCGGTGTGATGAAGAATTTTTTACAGGTGAAGAAAAATGGCTTTCATGTTTACTCAGTTCATTTGGTAACTAATGCATTATAAACTAGCTGAAATCATGATTAATTCGTAGTAGATTATTTTCACATTTTAAATCATAATTTTTTCGATTGATCTTCTTTTATTGGTATTTCATAAAGGTGTGATAAACATTTTCTTTTCCTGTAGATCGATTTATTTTCTTTATTTTTATACAGTTTATTTTGAAAATCGTATATTATAAAAGTGACAAACTTTTGATAATCATTATAGATAAGAACAACATTTTCCATATTTTTAATCATACATTGTTCGATTAATTTTAATTAAAAAGTGTTCCATAATGTTGTGATGAAGATTTTTCTGTTTCTTCATACCGACTTAATTAATTTTTTGTAGGTTTATTTTTTAAATTGTGCATTATAGAAGTGAAACTTTATTAATTGGAAGATTACTTGTATATTATCAAACTTTGATATTTCGATAGATTTTCATTGAAATCTGTTCTATAATGATGCGATTTCTTTACAAAAACGATTTATTTTCTTTGTTCTTGTAAAGTTCATTTGGCAAATCATGTATACTATATTTTCGAAAATTTTGTTTCTCTATAGATGCGAGAAATACTTTCATATTTTTTTTATTTGTGCATCGTTCCCTTAATTTGTAACCCTAAATTTTCTTTTGAAATATTTTATTATGATTGGTTAGAAATTTCTTCTTTTGATCAAGACACAATGCTTTTGTTCTTATTATTATTCATTTGTCATTTGTGATGTATGTGTTGAAATTGTAATAATCTTCATCGAAGAGAAGACTATTTTCATGTTTTTAATCATGCCATTTTCGGACTGATTTTCATTTAATAATATCTAAAAATGAAGCGGTGAAGATTGATTTTATAAAAGCTAGAATTATTGACTTCAATATTATTGAGTTCTTTTGGTAATTCAAGTATGATAAAATTTTCAAAAGTTTGATAGCCTTTATAAATATGAAGAGTATTTTTATATTTTTGTTTATATCATTGTGGTTTGATTTTTCAATTAAAATATTATTGTATAGCGAAAACTTTTTTAGAAAGGCAACTTGTTTTCTTTATTGTTATGACGTTCAATATGTAATTCAGAAATGATTGATTAAAAAAATGTAATAAACTCTTTATTATTGCCTTGCAGTTTTCTTTATATTTAAATTTTAATTGAAATATTTGTTTTACTGCACCTTGCGTCAAAGAATATGTATAATTAAAAGAATAGAATACTAGAATTCTTTATTTACGATTCGTATGTAGTCAGTTCATAGAGAAGGTCCAAAGCAATCCTGGATGAACAGTTTCAGTCGCCCTTGAAAGTCAAAAGATTGAGATGTTCATCAGTTTATAGCATTTTTAAAGTCCCAAAATATTCTATTTAAGATATTCCTAGAAAAATTTATAAAAATTATGGAGCAATGAAAAATATAATTAGTGACTCTTCTACAAAAGAAATTCAAAACGTAGAGCATATTATTTTTTGGTGCCTGTATGTCCAGGATTGCCGAAAAATTTTACAACAAAAACTTGGCTTTTCAGAAAAGAACTGGCCTGTTGCCCTGATTTCATTGATTAACACAAAGTCCTCTTTCTCATCTTTCACAAGAATTTGTCCACACTTGTAATTATAAATGATGTTTCTCCTATTGATTAGAAAAAATTATGCACCTTTTGTAAAACCATTTTGCTCAATATTATTATAATGATGTTTGTTTTCTTCTTCTCCTATTTTTTTCATGTATCCTCCCCTTTTTATATTTTTTTGTATATATTTTTCCCTTGAAGGTATTTTGCACCTTTTACTTCTGTATAATTTTGATTGCATGATTATTGAAATTTTGATTTTCATTTCTTGAAGGCGTTCAGTACGATTTTTTTTTGTTATTATTTTTTATTATTATTTTATTATTTTTACTTTGTATTATCTACTTCATTTCATTATTTTGTATTATTTGTTTGTTTTCTTCTTCCTTTTATTTTAATTTTTTTGTGTAAAGAATTGTCTTTCAAAGACTGAATTGTTTGGTGTACTTACTTCTGTATGCCTCGTGTCGACATTTTTGGTGAAGGAGGAGTTATGTCATGTTCAATAATCAATAAATAAAATAAATAATATAACATTTTCAAGGCGAAAATAGAAAAAAATATGCTTTAGTGTGTTTCGCATACAGCAAATATTTTACTATTGCTTTTTTTCATCTGGTTTAATAATTTTTTATAATATGAAATCTTTACTTATGAATATAAAGATATTTTATGCAAAAATAGTACATATTTTCTAGCTGGAACAAAGAACCAAAACCGAGACATCTGCTCACTTCACTACTTATTACATTACTGAAAATAAAAATTTAATGCTTGCGTTGCTATGACCCATTGATGCTGAGTTGCCATTAAATAAACAGTTTAAACAACGAAGTAAAAGTTTGGATGTAATAAATGCAATGTGCAGAACACAAAAGAATTGTTTATAAATGTTAAACACGGATGTTAAATGCGTTGAACAGACGTTAATAGTAGATATAACTGTTTTGGTATTAATGCAAAAAGCATAAGTGCACGAATTAAAACATGTGCTTACATTAAAATTATGAAGGTATTGTATATTAAAGTTATAGAAGTACTTTAAGTAAATTGAAATTCTTAACTCATTTATAATATATTTTTAATTTCTTAATGAAAGTTAAAAGAGTTTACTTTCTTATAACAAAATATTCATTGTGGGTTGATTTCCTTACCACTATTTGAGGTCCATATTTTTGATAAAAAAATGCTTCTACTTTTTAGAGAACTAATAAAAGCATGTTTTAATAATTTCATGATACTTTCATTTTCTTCTTTTTAGTGTTTATTATATTTCATAATTCATTATCAGATTTTTTTTAAAGAGAAAATCTCTTTTATTATTTTCACTTTTTAAAAAATCTGCTTTATTACTAGATTATGGAATTTTAAAATAATTTTTTTTTCAAATTCGCTAACATATGGCAACCTTCACACGAAATCACAGTTTAATTAAAATTTATCGATTAACTGATAATATTGCATTGCCATGGGGGACACACTATATAAAATTTCAGTACATCAGCAGTCGTGTGAAAATCTATTATAAAATTCCATCTTTACCACCATGAAAGAAGTCACGTAAAATAAAAATGATAAATAAAAATATCTTCCGAATCTCCTCTACTTGAAAGTAGGCGCCTCTTGCGGTTGAAGATAATTAGTATTACTCTTTCCTCTTTCGGAAACTGAAACAAAACTGTAAGATAAAGACTCGGTTATCTCATGGGTGTAACTTCAGACATTTGAACTTTCAAACGCGTTTGATAAGAAGCAACATTTTCAAAGCTTGATAAGTAATGCGAAATATCTGACCTCGCTTCCATAAATAACAAATTAAAAAAAATTTTAAAGATCCGATTTGTCCCATTTTTACTTGAAAGTAAACAACTCATAGCAAAATTATTAACTAGATTGAATTTTTAAAAAGGTAGTTCAGAAGTTCATTTTAAATAAAACTAAAGTAAAAGTGAATTATTCTTTCGCATTTTTGAACAAGTAATAAGTTACCAGTACTGTACTTTAAGTTTTTTTTAATCATAGTATCAATTTCGACTCATTATCCCACACTGAAATAGTGTCCAGAATTCAAAGTAAGTAAATGCTCCGGATGTCGCACATACTACTTACTAGCCGTTTTTGGCAACCACCTGGTTCGCCGGGATTTGCGCGTGGGAAAGATTTCAAGAAAATCTTAAACGTAGCTTGGTCTTAATGGTTCCCCTCGTAAAGTATTTTTAAATTTCAAATTTTGATAGGCATGTAACTTGCTCTATTTTAGAAACCTTACACCTGTTCTGTTTATTGTGCTATGGATCTACCAATTCTCTCTATCTGTCACTTCATATAAAGTTTCAGCTGTAAACTGAAACGGAAAAGGATTAAACTTCAACTAATCTAATAAATAACTTGTTGAATTGAAATAGATTCATAAAGTATAAAATGATAATAAGTGAAGTCATTCAGCATCAGAGTTTTTTGTGTAATGAATATGTATATCTTTTTATTAAGGTATCCTAAAATTATCCTATTATTAAGGTATCCTAAAATCCTCCTATTATTAAGGTATCCTAAAATCCTCCTATTATTAAGGTATTACCCTTTGTAATATCTGAAAGAATTTTTGTTTACTGATTAAATAAAAATTTAGTGCAGTGCAGTATGAAAGCAAAACTTCATTCTTAAAGAGTGCTAATATATTTTTATAAATCCACATTATATTACAGAAAAGACAGTAGTGTTAGTTCATTTTTGGAGCTGCCTGCTGCATTTCCTCTGCAAATTTATCGTATAATTATTAAAATTTCATAATTTAATTTAGGCCTAAAATTCTGTGATCAGTTGTTTAATTTTAGAATGTACAAACTATAGAAGGTTCAGATTATAAAATATTTTCATCATTGCTTACTTTTGAAGTAAAAACCTTTAGTTACCACAAAAGAATTCAAAAATTTTATTAAAACTATTCTTTAAAAAAGAAACCTACTCAAAAGGATAAATAATAAGCCAATTCTTCATACTTGGGCAAAAAATAGAAGAAAAACCTAAGATAATATTTTTAGTAACAATAAAAATGATTTGAATTTTATTGCAAAAATAAAAAATACTGCTGTAAAATATACTTAACAATTTTTAAAAATTATTAAAATTAAAGAAAAAAAATATAGGGCAACTAAACTGGTATAAACGAAAACTAATTTTTTTGAATTTTCAGATTATATAAAAATCATTCTTGTGCTATAATATTTTTTGAAGTTATCTAGGAAAAGCTCGAAAATTTCGTTTATTATGTTTATATGTTGTTATGTTTGGGCCAAATTTCGTAGCTATAGGTCCAACGGTTTTGCCCTGTAGAGCGCCAACACACATACACACACTCCTTTATTATTACTAGAGATGAGTAAATAGTTCATTGTGAAAAATAGATGCAATGGATTTAATTTATGAAAAAGTTATTTTCTGGAGAATCCTTGTTCCATCTTATACTAAATATAGACAAAGATCACCCTGAAATGATCAATGTGGATAAATCAGTCTGATGGAAAATATTAAAAGACGTAGTAAAACATGTAAAATATTTTTCTTGCGTTCTTTTAAAAACTTTTAGATTAATGCTTAGAAGATTAATGCTTAAATCTTCCTGAATTAATTTTATTTCACTTATTTATTTACTTATTTTTCCCGCTCTAGCCTCCCGGATTGACTCCAGAAATTCTGGTTATTTTAGTTTTAATTCTGGTCATTTAGTTTTTCTTGGCGCATTATGGCTAAAATATGGCTCATGCGCAATCAAAATACTCTCAACCAACAAAATATTATTTTAACCTCAAAAGCTACAACTGATTTTGAGCAAAAATAAAACGTTCATAAATTTTTCTTTAGCTAAACATCATAATATAGCAACATTAATAATAATCCGAAATAAAATTTTCACTCATTAAGAAAATTCATTAACACCTGGAAGAGAAATTTAGTTATTTTTTATAGAAGCTAATTTAAATAAAAATCCATCTGGCAGATTTCGCTTAAAATCGTTACAAATCAAAACTGTATAATAATAACTTCAGCACAATTTATTTACGCTACCGTAATCGCAAAAAAATCTATCCCGATATTACGCAATGTTAGATAACACTCCGAAACTCGAGTTCGTGAAAGAAAAAATAGTGGCCTTGAATAAACGCAGCAGTAAACTTTCTATTCAGTGTATCATGGATTTGATTTCGCAATCTGCTCTTTCTAAACTAAACGCAATTTTCCTTCTGATGAAAAATTTTTGCCACCGGAAGGAGAAATTTTGTTTCGTTTACGCCGTCGATCTGGAAACGTGTAGACTAGATATCTGTTTTAATCAATCAGACGATGTCAGTATAGAAGTCACGACTCAGCATCTTTCGGCAAAAAGAGAACAGTGCTATTATTTGTTAACACGTTAATACAGAACAGTTCTTTTATCTGAAGCTCATCAAACATTCTCTAAAGGACTTTTTCAGCAGTTTTCTGAGAAAATGGCAAATTCATGTACCAACAGTACCGCACCGTTCAACTTTATCTGGGCGATCGAAAATTGTAGACAACCTCCATATTTAAAACTGCAAAGTCCTACTTTCACTGTGGATTCTATTGAAAAAACAAAATGGCGTTTAATTTTGCATGTAAACCAACACTGCGTGTTGGGTTATATCAAGAGACAGATCGACAGGAGTGCGCTAAAAAGCATGGAGCTGAATTTCGAATTGGCAGTGCTCGCAGCTGATGGAAAACGAGCCAATGAACAGAAGGATGTATGTTTTCGTATTAATCCTCATTCGAAAATTGTAAAACTAATTGAAAACAACGTTTTAAGTGATAGGAAGGCAGAATTCTTACCAAATGATACTCTCACAGTTTGGTGTCAAATTCGTAGAAGGGATGTTGGCATTTCTACTCCTGATTTGTGCTTTGCTCGTACCCAGCTGCTACATGAACGACTGTGTTTTATTTGGGCTGTTGAGAGTTTCTCTTCCCTTCTACCTGGACACAGAAGAAACCACTCTTTTCAAACTACCATAAATTGTGGATTTACATTGACTTTGAATCTTTACTTGGATCATGACGACGATATGTACCACATCGAAATCCATGCACTTGGTGGAAGATACTGCGGTATTAAGACTGAAATTTCAGCGATGGACACTGAAGGGAAAACAGTCCACTCTGTTGCGGTTGGATGTCAAATACACTTAAACGAACTGAAGATGTCATTTCCGCCATTCATTGGGAGAAATGAACTTATGGCCCACAAAGATCGCTACTTACTAAATGATAAACTCCTTTTGAAGTGCGAATTCGACATTTTTGCTGGAACCAGCTGGAATCAAATAGAGTATTGCCTACAGTCTTCTTGTCCATATGTAGATGGCTATGCAGTTTCAGAGAATAATAATACTGTCGATGAAAATTTTATTTCTAGTAATGAAAATTGCTTTCTCAAGAAGAGGCGAGATGTAGATGGCCATGTAATGCCAGAGAATATCTATTCAATTGATAAAAATTCTGATTCTTGTAATGATTATTGCTCTCTCAAGAACAGTCTAAAATATGTAGAAGAAGAGGGGTTGTTTAGTGATATCATACTCAGAAATGACATCCAGTCATTTCCTGTGCACAAGAATATTTTGAGTGCCAGATGCCCTAACTTCGAAGCACTGTTCAGATGTGGAATGTTGAATAAGGATAGCAATGTTGTTGAACTTCAAAATTTAGATGGAAGCACCCTTCGTCACTTATTGCTTTACATATACACAGACACTCTAGATAATCTTAGGTGGAAAGATGCATTGGATTTATTTTCTGCTGCTGCTGATTATGAACTAACAGATCTCAAGAGGAGATGCTCTGCTTTCTTGAAAGCTTATCTCAGCAAGTCGAACGTTTTTGATGTCTTGTCTCTTGCCGGCGAACATCAGGACGAAAATCTGATCATCGCAGCAAAAGATTTTATTTTACAACATGATACAGAATTCAACAGTACGGAAAATGTTGGGAATGTATTTAAAAAATGTAGGAAAAGAATAAGCCTAGGAAACAATTGAGTATATGTGTGATTATATCCTTTTGCTGAATGTAAACATTTAATGCTGGAGATGTGGAATCATAGCGATGCTACTTCAACTATTATAAAATACTCTTGCTGCAAGGAGAAAGAAAAGTCTCCTACTTCTACTCTATTGTGTCTACATACTTCAAGCGATTTGAGCGCCAAGCGTGTTTCGTGTAGGAAGTATCATCTCTATTTCAGCAGGTAATTTTCCAAATCCTGTGAGTCAAATTCAAGTACAGAGAAAGCCTAAGAACTCCAAGGATAGGCAGCAAAACCTTTTTATTGACAAGGTGGCTGAATCCTTAAAGAATCAAAAGCACAGTGTTTGACAACTTTAGTTCATGAGTGTTGGCCTTTGGTTGCAGTTTCGAAATGATTGACTAACTACTATTAGAACTCTAATTTATATGAACAAGTTTATCTAATAGTTTTTGTAATATGCTCGTTTGTATTTATAAAATAAAAATTGTTTTTGAGGTTGAGATTGAAGAGTTAAAACAGTGATGTTTCTATTCCAGGGTTAATGCTTTATTTATGTTCCATTCATGTCTTCCCCTGCCCTAATGCTTTAATTTAAACAACGAATGTATCAGTAGCCAAAATAGTTCTTTATGGGTTTGTTAATTTTTGTAAACTGATTCATTGTTTTTTTACTGTTTCTCATCGCTCAATATGACCATTCGCTGATTTTTCCCATTATTCAAAGTGAACTTGACTATCGCACGCCATCGGGAACTTTCTGAAAACCAAAAGAAGAAAAAATCCTAATTCTGTCTCTTTTCGACACTACTACGAAATAATGTATACTTTTTTATAAATTTATTTATTTATTTTGATTATGAATAATTCAAAGAATTGACTGAAGATTTTTAAACTAAAGTGACTGATTGAAATTCCCAATGAACTTGATTACAGTTCAATTCAGACATTTGGCGTCAATCGCTTTCTATCGAGAATTTTCCTACATTCTAAAAATACTAATTCTGTTGCTTTTCGACGCTACTTTTGTGGTGTTAAAATTTAATCTCTTTTGGTACACATTAGTAACTCGATGGAGCTTCATACGACTGTGTTCATATAATAATATTTTATTGAATAAAACATTCTGACTATGAATAATGCATGTTAGTGACTGATTATTTATGTACAGAAATTGATTTAGAATCAAAATTCTTTAGAGTTACAATAGTTATATAATATAGATATACAAGGGGCCCATAAAGTGTTATGCAATATAAAATATTTTTAACTTTATAAATAAAAAGAATTCGTAAAAAAATATTATAAAATACTAATATATATAGATATTTTTATTAATTTTATTGGAGAAATAATATAAAATTTACTTATTTACTAGAAATAACTATTACTTTATTAATTAAAAATTTTATTTTTAGAGATATAATATAAAAATCATTTATTTTTGAGAATTTGATCTTGATTTCACTAGAAGCGAAAGCGAATTGCATTATTCGGTGAGTTGAACTAAAGGTTTAGAACCCAGTACATGAAAGAAGCATCACACGGAATTTCAAATTCAACTGTAAGTGAGCCAATGAAAGAACACATTTTGTTTTCTCTGTCGTTGTTTGTTGACTCTGAAGACATGAGTCATCAGTGATTCTGGATTTTTAAATTTCTAAAAATAAAATGCATTAAGGCACAAAAAGAAACAAGACCTATCGAGAGTTCTAATTCGTTTTACAGATTCCTTCTGTCAAGCGTACTTACAAAGTTACAGATACTTTAAATTTCATGGATATTAGAGTATATATATTCCGTATTTTTATTGAAAGACAAAAATTAAAGTTTTACCAAATATACTTTAATGTAGAGGAAAATTAGCTTAAAATATTTTGAGGTCGGCCCAATTAAAGAAACACGTTTCTGAGATTAGATGACTGATTTCCTAAATTGGAACACCAATTTCTTGAAGAAAAATTACAGCAAAAATATTTTGTGATCTTCCAATTCACACCAGCACATAATGTTTGAGCCCAAGTTTGACATCTTATGCACTATGTCAGTTCTTCTTCATTTGTTTCCTCGTGTATGATACAAAATCACGTAACCTTAGTCTTTGCTCTTTCTGGACCAACATTTGTCAGCTTAGTATCTTTTTATTGTTTTTTTATTAGGCTTGTTCCGTTTTCAATTTATGAGGGCAACTAGTGATAATGCTTTCTGAGCTATTCCTATAGTTTAACATAATAATTTCACTAATTTAAACAGACCAATTTAGCTAACTGTTTTTGGTTCAATGTTAAATTTAATAGAAATATCACATATTTTTTCTAAATGTTTTTATGGACTTGTTGAGTATCTATTTGAAAGGGGCCAATCTAGTCAACTTTTGGACAACAACAACAACAAAAATATCCTCTAACTTTATTTTTAAGCTATTTTAATAAAATTATTATAGTAAATTGTAGGCAAACAAATTTTCAATCTGAGGATATAAAAACAAACATACTTTCCTAGTCTTTTGTTAATGCATTGATGATACCTAAATCTAAATACTTCTTATCTAAATGTAATCACGTAGCGTTTTCTCTTCAAAATTATTTCATACGACCCATTTACTTCGTTACAACATATTTTGCCTATTTACGACGCAAATCCTTAATAGAATCCAAGTAATGATACTCGTCCAATCTAGGCGCCGCTCCGGTCCATATTCGGTGGCTCTCCCCTATGCGTTTAAGGGAACTTGGCTACGATTTTGGGTGATACTGTATCAACTTGATACTTTGTATCAGGTACGCGAAAATGATACCGTCCAAAAGTATCAGGTACTCAGTATCACTTCTCGGATTGATAAAGACTGGTACTCGCTTCGACTTCGTTCGTTTTCGGTTGGATGATACTGTATGAACTTGATACAAATCAGATTGAAACAGTTCCTCGTTGGGAATGCTTCGCATTTTCGGTAGAGCTAATGATGATATGTGCAAATGGCCTTGGTTATGAAGTGTTAGACGGGTGGGAGGAAGAACAAAGGAAAAGATTTGTTGTTATAGCGAGAGTGTATTGAAAGGCGAGGATTCCTAAGCAGTGTCACCAAAGTGCTTTGCCAAAGGCCCCTAGAGTGTTTAATCCTGCACTGCTTCTTGCACCATTGAGACTGAAAGAACCACAACAATTTGCATACAAGAAGAAGGACAACAATCAGTTTTTACAAACTTCGACACTTTATTAAGAATGTTTATTTCCACGGCTGAAATATCTTTTATCGTCTGAAAAGAATCAAAGATAATTTAAGATCTACTATAAATAGGGTTGCCATAATTGGCAGGTATTGATGCGGGACGCTTAAATGCTAAATAAATTAAACATGAAAAAAGTGGGTAGGTAATGGTTTATTTTACTCTGATAAAAAATCAGTAAAGTTTAAACAATCTAATAATGAACGCGTAGAATAATAAAAAAGTTGCAAGGCTAATCCTTTTTAGCCCAGTCATATTTTAGAGTTGATTTCACTTTCTTGATTATATCATTTTCTTCTTTCACATAATTATAAAATTGGGGACAAGCCATTTTAAAATTATAATGACAAATCAAAACTTCTTCAACTATCTCCACTGACTGAGTTTAGGCAGAAGACGGGACAAATAGTAATACGCGACTGAGTAGCGAAATACGGTGACAGTCCTTTATATACGGAAAGTATGGCGACTCTAACTATAATGCGAGATATCCAAAAAGATTAGCCCTCGTCCTGTCGTAGCGCCCGGATTTTTGAATGACCATCCACTGGGACAGTAACACGGGAGCTGCGGCCTGTTACCTCATAGCCATTACCAACCTCGTCCGGCACATACTCCTTTTATAGGAGATAAGCACCATCATCAGCAATGTGGGCAACACAACCACACGCCTATTAATACGCCCGCAGGAGAAGCGAGAACCCGCTTACATTTTTCCGTGACTTCTCAATCATGTGCTCGTGTTGCCGCCCCCAGCGGGGCGTGATGCATTTCTTTGCATTGAAGCAGAATTAACAAAATATATCGACTTTAATGAAACAATAAAAGCCCTTTTTCAAAAGCGCAAGGGAAGAAATTCTAGTGCATATTTAAGATGATAAGAAGAAATTGGATGGAAAAATATTTACGGGCGTTAATGTTGTGCATTTTCATAAGTAGTGTAAAAATGTAGCTTTTAAATAAAAATATAAGGTTTGACAAATATTCTAAATATATTAAGGATGCAAATGCATATTAATATAGCTTACGCGTTTCAAAAATAAACTGTTACATATTTGATTGAAATATGTAACTAATTAACTTTTTGAAGGAAGAGAGGGTGCATAATAATGCACTTTAGTCTAGGGCGTAGAAATGTATAAATCCGGCAATGGGGTGAAGGGCTACAACCATCGGAAGGGTAATACCATTTTCATGAACATGAGTTTTCAACATAGGAATAAAGAGCAATATGAAGAGCAAGAGGAATAACCATCGGAAGGGTAATGCCATTTTCATGAACCTGGGTTTTCAGCATAGGAATAAAGAGCAATATTTTCGCAAGAACTTTAGCATTTAACCCTTTCCGGTTATTATTTGTAAGTAAAAAATAAATAAATAAAAATTGAAAAGAACAACAACTTTGAAATACCTCATATTTAATTTTTTTCATTTATTACCGATTAATCATTTTCTTAATAAACTAATTATACTTATTCATTTGTATAATTATTAATATTAAATTACTCATTAAAACAAATAATTAAAATTATTCATCCTATTGTCATCTAGGTCCCATCAAATCTTTCCCATCCCAAATTAAAAGCAGAAAAGCACATTACTCCGGTGATGCCAAAAGGTATCACAGGCCCGGAAAAGGTTATATACACCACTGATTACACTGAAGTCGCTGTAAAGTGAAATTAACCCTTTTCTCTCGAGAGGTGACTCTCAGTTATCATTCTAGACGGTGCAGTATTTTGACGTTTCTTGATTTTGGTGGTTAAAAAACTACCAACAAAGTTGTAAGAAGTTGTAGAATAATTTTTCAGGAAAAATGATCTTACACAATCATATTTTTTTACGTTCCAAAGCAATAATGCGAGCTCTTGTTAATCAGTGAATAATTATGCATCTAATTACAACTTTTAACTTTTCCGAGTGCAAAGGCTTGATGAAAATGAAAAATGATAATGTATCATTCATTATAAAAAGTAAAAACACAGCCACAATTTGGTAATCTTTTATTTTCATTGATAAAAGTATTTAAATTATCAATGAGCACACAGTGAGTGTTTACTGTGCATTTTGTGTGAAAAGAGCGGTCTTAAAGCTTTCATAGCTAAAAGGTCGTATTTTCACATTTTTTTTTGTCTCTAAGGTAAGCATGATCTGAAAATAAATGCATCTCAGCATATGTTTCTTAAAAATTTATTTTCTCCACCATATTTTAAATATGAGTTTTATTTATTTATTTTTATATTTAAGACATTGAGTAAAAGCTACTATGAAGTTTTGCAATAAAGTCTCTCTACAGTTACTAATGTTATAATTAAAACAGTCAAAAAATACGTTAATATTGCCGGTGTAAAAATTAATGGTTACTAGATAGAGAAAAAATTATCAACTAAAATATTTATATAATTAAAGGCCTTTAAAGAAATTTGAGTCAAGACTTACATTATTTTACACATTAGACGCCTAATGCCGTAACTTGCATTCATTTTCAAGCTTTAACAGAAAAATCACCATTCTTATCCATTTACACATTTTGATTAGTAAATCACAGTGCATCAGTATTTTCAGTCATCACATTTCTCTGAATATATACAACACACAATACGCATTAGTTTCCTTTACATTCTCAAGAAGCACAAAACAGTAAAAAAAGGAAAAACAAGACACGAAAACAGAACTTTTTTCTAGAAAGAAAATAGTTAAAGAATTTATGTAGAAAATACATTTTCTCGAAAACCATAAAGTATTCTGCTTGTTTCAATAAGAACAAATAAATAGAAGATGCAATAGATGGCCCACCAAAGAAAGCACGTCTTCATAACGTCTTTTGACATCTTTCCAAAAGAAACCCCAAAAGTCTGCGAAATTCTTTTTTTAAGTCCTCGTCCACAAGGTTTCCGTTCTTTTAAACTAGAACACTCAATATAAATACACCACCTTGAACGCACGTTCACTTTTTGTTTTCGGAAAATCAGTCTGAAGATCTTAAACCCCAATTGTGCCTGGTTAAATAAACTATGCGACTCGTTTCCAAATCTGTGTTAGTCTTTTTTTCACCAAACACAAATTCTAATAAGTATTTTGTGAAATCGGTTTCAAGAATTTGTCGTAATGCCTTCTATTAAGAAGAAAATCTGACTTTTCCTTATATGCACTTCAAATCTTGTAAATTCTGAACCACATATACTTTTAAAAGTATAAAATACAAATGGACATGAAAAGAATATAAATCTAATTTCTTATACGCAACATATTCATACGATGTTCAAATTAATAAATTTCCGGTGATCTTATATTTAATTTGTTTTTGTTGTTGTGGATAAAATTGTCATAAAATTCTAATAAGGTCAAAATCGTCTGCCATGATCTATTTCTTATTTCCCCAAAAATTCGTCTAATTTATTAAAATTTGATAAAAAAATTTTCTTAATATTTGTCCTCATAGGGAATCTATAATCATCTTCTCGGCTATTGTCAGAAACATAGTTTTCAGGAAATATTGGTGTTTCCAAATTCGACGAGTTCTGTCAAAAACTTGATTTAGGATCCTCACACTTTTTCAGTTATATTTTTGCAAAATTCACTGTAAGGTAGTTAGTTATCAGACAGGCTTTTCATCCTATTACAAAGCTGGTTTGAAACACATCGAATTCGCATGGAATTAGTTATTTGGATTTTTTTTTGTTATCAAAGTTCGTAGCAATATTATCGTTTTGCTATTCTCATGAATCTTCTGACGTCCATCGTAAGTAAAATTTGACATTTTACTTTTGAATAATTTCAATAAAAATTCCAGAGAGAGATGACATAGCGTGTGATATGTATGCCGTCAAACATATGTATATTTTTAAAGAACACTTATCTATGATCTTATAGAAACCATGACATAGTAAAAATATCGAAATCTTATAACAGAATGATAGGAACAATCACATTTAAAAAAATCTCAAGTCTCTTATACGTTGGTATTTTAATTCTTGTCTAGAAAGAACGCGAAAGCCTATTTTCAGAAAGAAACAATCACCACTTCTAACCGTAGAACCCTTTTCATGCTTTTAGAAGCATCTGTTACATTTCCTGTTCTATCTAACGGGTTTTCGCAAAACACTAGTCCAACGAATAAGGTTAAATAATAGTTGTAGGAAGCAAGATGACACCATACGCTTTTACAAGATCTGCTTGATGTAGTACACAAAGATTTAATTTCGGAAATAAGATATTTGGCATACAAATGCTCTTCAGAAAATAAGCCGCTTCATGTATTCTGGTTAATATTATAAGAATTTAAATCTCAGGACACCATATGGGTGTCGTAAAGTCAATTCTCTCAAACGAGTCGAGGTTCTGTTGTAGGTGCCCATGACCAGCTCAGAGAGCGTGCAAGTTGTCGCAAGACTTGCTGGTCATGCAAGTCTTCCTCCACAGTCTTTTGATGATGCAGGTAGCCTTGTTGCGTGAATGCTGGACGTTGCGGTCGCTTCTCTTCTTTTGTTTTTCGGCAATCTTCGCCTTGATTCGGATTTGTGTGATGATACCGACCAGGAGCTCATCCAGCTGGTGGTTGATAGCCACAGATGTCTCGATGAATTTGCAGCCACGTTCCTTTGCTAGGGATCGTCCTTCTATTATGAAACAGGAATAAGCATTGTTAGTGACTATTTAGGGAAACAAATTAAGTGACCCTGCGTGTAAAAGTTTTATCTTTTTTTTAATCCTTTAGAACAGCGGTTCCCAACCTATGGGTCGCGAATAGCATATTAGTGGGCTGCTCAAGACTCAGGGGAGCTTCAAGAGTCGTCACTCATTTTTTACTTTATAAACAATATATTTTTAATCCTTTTACTGAAAGATTTATGAATTACTGACATATACGTGCATATACTATATGTATATATATTAATATATTATAATATGTGTTTGCATTTTTATACATGCATACTTAGTTTATGGGCTTTAAAATAATTTTTTATACAACAGGTGGTCCGCAAAACCAAAAAGGTTGGGAAGCGCTGCCTTAGAAGAATAATTCTTAAATTGTGTAATATATTCAAACCAGCGGAAGTGTTTACCTCTCGACTTTCTCGTATACTTTCACAATATGGTGCATTTTGGACTAATTGAGTCGTATAGAAAAGAGAATAGAGTAAGTATTTTAGAAAAGCACCTCTTTTCATAGACGAAGTTCGCCCAAAATTTGATACAACTCAGCAATAATGAAATTCAGAAAAAATACCAAATTTCACTCATCTACATTGTTTTATTTTTGAGCTATTGCGTTCTCAAACACACGTATTGGCAGATAGATAAACAATCTACTCTTTGACGGATATGATCCAAAGTTTCGGTGCTAACACTATGTGTATCATAAATCATAAATGCGAAGTATCACAAAGCAGCAAACATCTTATGAAAGTCATACAAGGTACCATTAAAGAAGTTGTATGAGGCTTATGACTGAAGAATTATTTAAATTATCATTTTAAGATACACTGACTGTACCAAGATGGTAATATAATTCAGTACATTATCAATAGCTCTGTCTTAGTCAAATTGTATTACATCTGCCAGTATATTAATATCTTTTATATTCCAGTAATGTTTTACAGCACGCATTTGATAGGGTGCTTATGATTTTCCAGTGTAAATATTATGGAAATAATGCCTCCTACATTATCATTTTCCTTTATATTGCAAGGCCACTATTAGGTAGCTGAAACTCTGTGATTCAACTACTCTAAGAATATTGAAAGTGATATGAGATTGCTAACATTCAAGGAAAGTGTTGAATTCCTTGGAAATGCTGAGTAAAATAACTTTGATTTAATTCATTTTGTTCCGTACTGATCATCCAGATTATAAAGAATAACAAATTAAACAAAATACAGGGTGGTCGAAAATTATTAAATCCATTTCAAAAATTAATAAATAAAAACTAATAATGTTGCAACTACGGGACTTTTTTTAAATGAGAGAGCAAATAAATTTTTTTTCAAATAGGTTGGCGTACCATTACGGCGTTCTAAATTTGTTACAGCGAGAGATTTCTATATGCAATGGCTACCGATCAGCAGAAGCCGATGCGCGTTTTCTGGTTTCCTTTTTTAGTTTTACTTGAATATCTCGAAAAATATTCAGTTTTCACATTACATGTGAATTAACAAATTAAAAAGCGTAAAACTTCCTACAAAGACCTGCTTTTATTTTTCTTCTAGCTTTAACAGTTTCGCAGATAATGGCTCTCGAAAACGAGAGATGTCTAATAATTTACGACTCCCTTGAACACCGTAGCGGCGCGTTAACTATCTGAAAAAAATACTTTTGAAAATGCGCTCTAAAAAAAACGTAGTTGTAACATAACTTTTTTTAAAATAAATTTTTCAAATAGGTCCAATAATTTATGACCTGTCCGTATTACCAAATTAAAAATTACACAATACAGTAAATGACAATTCAACAAAACTTATAAATGGTTTAGAACGACATGTTTATTAAAGATCTAATGACGATATTATTTCCGAATAGATGAACGACTAATTCGACAATCCCTCAAAACATTGATTTTATGGACGCAACGATTATAACACAAAAAAGTGGCAATTATTTACAAATTTTCCTAATTCCAATGCCCGCAATGAACTTTTCCTAATACCATTCCCTATTAGCACAAGATATTCCACGGTATCTCCACGATATTCTGAATACCGTACAATAACGTGAAGATATCGTAGCAATATTGTGGTGCATCTTGTGCGAATAGGGTTGTCTGCCCTACATACCTTACTAAGACATCAATTGTGTGGTGTCATATCGATCTCTTCTTCAGCATAGAAGTGTTTGGCTTATAAAAAAAAAATTGAGAAGACTCCAAGTAACAGAATTCCTGCGCAATTAGCCAACTTCAGTCATATTTTTTTCATTATTGAAATAAGGGTTATTCTATTGGTGATATTTCTATTCTCCGTTTTGTATTTGAATTCAGTTCTGGGTTATATTTGCCACGAAATGTAAATATTTATTATCAGCACTTTTACACATCAATAAACATTCAAATTTAAGATAGGGAACTTAACAAAGCGAGCATAATTTTTGTTTTCAACGAATTGCACCTCCAGCACGTCATCGATAACTTCTAATTTTTTGAAAAGAATAGAGGTTATTTTTATCTTTAATATTTCATGAAGTTACGCCAATAATATCGATCAAAGTAAAACTGTTTTGGTATCGATAAACTGAAAAGTAGACATCTATACCAATAGGCATGCAATACGAGTATACTTTGATTTAATTGTTGCCGTTTCTGGTCAAAATTAAGTGAATAATTAAATTAAGTCCACAAACCCACTTATTCATGGAAAAGTAAAATGAAAACATTCTGTTCTTTGTCACATATGACTTAAAGAGTTACAATGACTCTAGGTACGGGGGCGTGTTGGTGGTGTTTTGTCACATATTACTCGGAATATTCTTATTTTAGCACATTCAAATGAACAACATTTTCAAAACTGGAAATGATAATAAGGAATGAGCTCAACCATTGGAGTTCTGACAAAGGAAATTAACTCTTACTTACACAGAATAAAACCTTCCATGCTAACAGTGAAACTGAGACAGGCTTAGCGGCAAGCTGAGAGAAAAGCTATATAGTTGAAGTTCTATGCAAACAGAAATATTTATTTGTAGATATAGAAATGAATATATTAGTTTGAGACAGAATCCTATGCAGTCTTAAAATGAGAAACCTAAAAAAATCATGAATAGAAGCAAGTGAACAGTCTGGGCAACAGCAAAAAGCAGTATCAATTCAGATTCATAGTTGTATCTCTCACAAAGCATTAACAAAACTGGCGTATTTTGTTGAGTGAAAGCATTTACCCATAGAAATTCAGCCTCATCTAGTTATCTGCATATTTTGCGTAATCTTAGCATATTTTTTTGAAATGAAAAATAAAGTATTGGTAATGGGCCTTATGAGCTCCGTGCGGGGTTTGCTTGCTTCCATCCACTCTATACCCATTCGACTGGTAATCTAACATGAAGAGGTCATAGGAATCAGAAATAGGGGGAGACATTAAGTCTGGACATATTTGCCGGTTCAGGAGTATGAAATGGATTTCTGTCTGGGGATATCTCAAGTTCGGGGGTAAGTGGTGATTTATGTCTGGAGTCTTGGTCCTCGTGTTTTCAATCGAGGATGACAAGGTGGATGAGGATTCAACGAGGATATTGTAACTGGGATGCTGCATCAGTAATAATATTGTTTAATTATACGATCGGTGCTTCAATCCTCTAAATGACGATATTTAACGCAGGTAATTGGAGAACGAGGCCGTCTTCATCGAGTGCATTAATTCTCTAAATGGCGATATTTAACGTAGGTAGTTGGAGAACGAGACTGTCTCCATCGAGTGAATCAATTCTCTAAATGACGCTATTTAACATAGGTAAATGGAGAACGAGACCGTCTCCATCGAGTGCATTAATTCTCTAAATGACTATATTTAACGTAGGTAGTTGGAGAATGAGGCTGTCTCCATCGGCTGCGTCAAATCTCTAAATGACGCTGTTTAACGTATGTAATTGGAAAACGAGACCGTCTCCATCGAGTGCGTCATTTCTCTAAACGACATATTTAACGTAGGTAGTTGGAGAACGAGACCGTCCCCTTAGAGTAGATTGGTGTTCGCAGCTACAATTATTAAACTACAGGTTCATCACATTTTGAATTTTCGTCTTGTACATATGAATAACCACACTTACCTACTGTGGGGACGGTTCGAAGCCGAGCAAGGTCTGTCTTGTTCCCAACTAATATGGCTGCCTTGGTCCCGAATGTAGTCTCGAGCTTGGACAAGATATGTCTGGCCTGGATGTAACTTCTTCTATTGGTCACAGAGTAAACAATGATGAATGCATCTGGCAACGGTTCTTTCAAGCGACCCTGAAAAATGTATGAAGTGTGTGAGTATCTAGTATTTCTTTACCACAGACGATAAAATGTTTCAAGAAAAATTCACAAAATATTATTCGAGTGATTCATATTATAATGCTACATATGTTGTCACTAGAACAGGAATTATTGAACAACAGTTGCATATGTTGAACTATTAACCATAGCAGAGAAACATGAATACGCTTTCATTAATGAAAAATTTCTACAAAAGTTTTCACATCTATTGCCCAAATTAATCTTATTCAGATATATCCAATATTCCTAAAAAAATGTGCTTCTAAATTATTCAAGCTTTCAAATCTAAATAAAATAACTAATACCCTAAAAATAATTAATAACTAATTCTATAAATAAACAAACCATAGTTGACCTTTCCATTTAATGGTCATATTCTTCTCACCATCATCGACCTCAAGTATCTCGGCAGTATTTAAGTATTATAAAATACGAATATCTATATTAACGATGGGGAGGGGGAGGCGTGTTAGCCTTGTAATAAAGTCTTGGATTTGGAACCGGAGGGTTTTATGTTCGAAACCCGAATCCACCAAAAATCTACCATACATTGGAACCTGATAAACGTTAAATCTGACTTCGAGAATGAAACGTCCTCCGGATGGTGTGGCGCTAAACTTTGGAGAGAGAAGTTCCTCCCTAACCATCTGACCTTAGTTCAGAATTACGAGGTCCTTTCCACAATAGCCCTCGTAATGTTTCAAAATGAGAAGTTATTGTGATCAAACTAAACTAAAGCTATTGAAGATGGTTCTCTTAATTCTTTTTTTTCTACGACTGTTGTACAATCTGAGAAGGACATGTTAGGCGAAAATATTTGAAAATCCACAATTCACCTACATGACCTTATTTAAAGTTTCGTCCATGCTAATTAAAGAATAGGGTAAGAATCGGACCCATGATCAATCATTTTAAGTGATTTGAGCACTTCATTTCCTGGCCAGATGGGGTAAGTTGGTATTTCGGGATTGTAAGCAAACGATGAGATCATTAATTTTAATTTCCAGTATTTCTATCAACAAAACCCAAATTTCACTTTATTCCAGTTAATTTTGTATGTAAACTTGAATTACTAATATAATAGTCCAGATCTGTCTCTTGGTAACGCTCTCACGTCACCAACAATAAAACTCGTGCCATAGCACTGCGAAACTTTAAACAGCATTATTTCATTGTTAGAGAACATAAATTTCAGTAATTTTAAATTTAAAAGAGTAATTGTCGTTCTAATTTCAAATTTAATAGCTCTAAAATAGTGAAATAAAAATTTCTGTCGATTGATATAAAATTTATCTCGCTATGATTAATAGTCACCGAGAAATTTTATATTATACTAATCATATATTTCAAATTAATTTCCGTTTTTCAATAGAAAGTAGTAAATTACGTCAGTGGTATATCATGCGCATGATATAGTTTATTGTCTGATTATTTATTGGAATCGTGATGATATAATTTGATAATATTTTTTGGCAACGTTAAAATTTACACAAAGACATCTGAAGTACAAGGGAAATTGTCAAACAACGAAAAATACTTCACACGGAATGTTGTTTACCAAGAGGATTTTTGAATAAAGAAATACGCAAATAATATGTAAATAAAAAAATATTTATTTTCATAAAACATGTTTATTTTATTTGTTTTCAATCTATGTTAAACATTTCTCTCATATATATCTATTTAAACACGTCAAATTTGACGGGAAATCTCTCGAATGAAGAGGGAATTTGCACCCGTCATACCATGACGAGTGATTTTCTAGTTCTTTAATAAAATTGGAAGAAAGAAAACTGACTAGTGTTACCTTTTCTTCAACAGCTGCATATTCCTCTATTTCTAGTTCCGTTTCTTCATTGTCTAAAGACACGATGACACTTCTGTTTTCGCTTTCATCTGCATAAAAGAAAACATTAATTAAATTTTTTTTCGAAATACTATGGAATTAAGATTCTACAATCGCCTTCCAGCACGCAAGACATATCTGTTTTCCCTACATGAAAACCAAATGTTATATTAATTTTTTGCCCGTAAATATGCAAAATGGCTTATTTTTAGGTGAAGATTGATTTCTTTTATATTCAACAATCTACATTTATTTATTTTTATTTATTATGAATTTGCATTTAGTTATTTATTACGTAACATGTGCATTATTATACACGATTTCTTTTATACGCAACAATCTACATTTATTCATTTTTATTTATTATCAATCTACATTTCAATACGTTGCCGTGATCTATATTTATTGAATAATATACATATATTTATGTATTATATACCCTATTTCTTTTATATGCAACAATTTACAGTTACTAATGGTTAAAAATATGAATTTATTCATTTGAAGCCATCTACATGCATTTATGTAGAAAATTTATCATTTATTTATGTGCAGCAATCTACATTTATTTATGCAAAAAAATTTAATTCTATATGCTCAAAAAATCTACATTTATTCAAATAAACTCATTTCATCAACTTTTGGAACATCGTAATAATTTCCTAAATTCTGAATTCAACTCTGAATTGAATCAGTTATGCATTTAAGATACAACTCCGAATTAACCACTTTGATGTATATTAGTTATTAAAACTATTACAGAAAAAATTCTGTGGATGCATTTTTCCAGAATTACAGCATTATTGTCTATTGAGGCAACGAATTGCAGTTTTTTATATAAAGCAATCAGTAAATGTACATTTATGCAAGAAACTCAGCATTTATTATTATTCAACATTTATTTATGGACCAAAATATTTATTTATTCACAGGCAAAATTATACACTTATTTATGAACAAAATTCTACATTTATTCTAATAAAATCCTGCCATCTACATTTCAAACGTCCTAATAATTCGCCTAATTCTGGATTCAATTCTAAACTAGACTGAAATGTGCAAATGGGAACAACTCCAAAGCACCCATTTTGTGATAAAATTTTGTCCCATAACATTAAAAAAAATTCTGAAGTGGAAGTGGCATTTGTCCAAGATCAATTATTATATTATAAGTACAGTCGAACATCGGGAATCGGAACCCCAGGAATTCGAAATTTTGGATAATCCGAACATCTTTTTTTAATTTTCCGAAAATTTTTTATTCAAAAATGTAGAAAAATAACAATTACGAATCAAAAACAAAAAGCAAATGTTTATTCCTAACTTAAAAAGAAACATTTGAATTTTTATTTAAGAATGAATTCAGCACCTTTAATTAGTAGAAACAAAATCGATTATCTTTTTTTGGAGTAAGGAACTCAACCTGCTTGACGATACGAATCGCAGCTAGCCCTTTCCGTACTCTTTCACAGAGTACCCAAAGTCAGTACTCTACTGCATTTAGTATATCAAGAGTATTTTACCGAATTTCTCGGAATCCGAACAGAGGCCAGCCCCAATTAGTTCGGATTCTCGGGGTTGTAATGTAGTCGGCTTCCGAAAGACTGCAATTGGTTCACAGCAAGCTATACATACGCAGGTACAATGTTTTGAAGTGACAACAGCTTACTTGACTCATATACGCGTGTTAGTACAGTGCTGACGCACTTTTCCTGAGGTACAGTGTTTTGAAGTGACAACAGCTTACTTGACTCATATACACGTGTTAGTACAGTGCCTAAGCACTTTTCTTCAATCTGAGTGTAAAACGGGATTTTGTGAAAACCTCGGAAATTTAGCTAAAGAGCATTTTTAGTCTGGATACAAAAGCCGCTCAGAATGAGGTTTAGGAGTGAGTTGGAAAAGGTTTGACTAATTTTGAGTTTTCAGTAAAAGACTTTAAAAAAAACTCAACGCAGACGGGCTCAAATTAGGATGTTTAAAGGGAAATTTGACAACGACATCCAGAAAATAGTTGCTGGATCCAGATTGCGCAACTGCGCTTAATTGCTTGCAACTTCTTTTCCTGTATAGCCATTACATTCAGGCTCACATGTCCACCCAAACACGATAAAAAAATTTCAGGCATCGAAATATAGAAATTCTTCTTTTATTTGACAGAAGCATTTTCCTTAGTTCCTTTTTTCCCCTTAGTTCCTTTTTTTCCCTTAGTTCCTTTTTTCCTTTAGTTCCTTTAGATTTCCTTAGTTCCTTTTTTCTTCCTTAGTTCCTTTTCAAGCTCGATATACTGAGAAACGAAGGTGGAACGGGAGGTTTGGCACAACAACATCCGTTCATTATCAAGTCTTCATAGCATTCATCATTTGTGTCTATTCTCCAGTTAGCCATTCGGTAATAAATCTCGAGTCAATCATTTTACATACGTACTACGGGCTACATTAATCTTAATGTGCCCGATTGGTTATTTTCAAATGCTTAATCATAATTTATGTACCCATTTTCAAATGTCAGCTACAAGTAGGTATATAATTAAACATCAGATTTAATTCTATATTAATATTATAGAAGTGAAATTTGTATATCGTGGTTGCGTGGTTTTTTTCTAGCATTTCTTGATGCCCTTTGGAAAAAAATGCTTATCCACTCCCGAACAGTCTGTTGTTTGGCTCAATGATGGATGTTCGCGGGCGACGATGATGCGGTTCATTCTCTACGGGCTCTATGCCCTCTCTGAAGCATTTACAAGACACTCTTCCACATGCTGCCTTTGAAGTCTGTAGTAGGGCTGTGCCGATTTTCGATGCATCGGAAAATATCGATGTTACGCAATCGTCGCCGTTCCGATGTTCATATTGTCGTTTTTTTCGAAGCATCGGAAATTCCGATTTGCCCGCGATGTGTACGATGTTTCCCGATGCATCGTAGACATCGATGTCCACACGCCCCGCGAAGAGCATTGTTCCCGATCGTGCACAGATGACCGCAAGCGCGAGGCATTTCCCCGATCATGAATGATGACCGTGGCGTATCTTTCCCCAAGTTTCTTCCATTGTGACTCATCAAGCAGAGACATACGTTGCGAAGTGCGGATCGTTGTGCTGACACGATGAATCCCGATGAATGAAAAAGATGAAAACAACTCATCTCGAGAATTGAGGAAGCGAAGTGTTTTGTCTGTTGTAGAATCTCTCAGTCATCGAAACGTGTATTACTTCGTGTGGCCTTTCTTCTAATCGTGTAAATTCTCTGATGTTGTTATAAGTACAAGGTATAATTATCAATCCTGCCGTTCATCGTTTATTTCGTCGAAGAGAAGATCGTATTAATTGTTTTTAATATACGATTTATTGTCCATAACTAGACAAATTTATAGTATTTTTTGACACTTTATTTGTTAGGTAACTAAGGATTAAGTTTATGATAAGCATATTAATGCCTTAATCAACCACTCAAAAGTGTAAGAATGCAAAATTAGGCAACAATAAGTGCGAAACCTCGATGTATCGAAACATCGCGATGCATCGAAATATCGCAATGGTAGAGTGGCGATACATCGCGATGCTAAAACTTTAACATCGCCCAGTCCTAGTCTGTAGTGAATTTTAGACGACGCGTGACATTTTCTCCAATGAAGAGTTTGATCACAATGCGTTTTCCCACACTTCGCGGTACCTTCCATTCGCTCATCACTCTAGCAACTCCCAGAGAGAAGCAGGGTGGAGGTTGTGACTCCACTTTCTGAAGGTCGCATAACTGCTGTGCAGTGCGACTTGCTTACTTACAAATCAGCCCTGGTCATATTTGAATCAATTTGTACTTAATCAAAACGATTCTCATCTTGTGGAGTCTTTAGGGGGCCGTGAATTAATAAAAAGGGAGCACGGAGGCATAAAAAAAAGACAAAAATTTTAAAAAAAAGAAAATTATAAGCCGATTAGATGCTCACATTTGAATCAACACCGATTTTACTTTTTCACTTAGGCGTTTTTGACTCGAAATAGGAAAGTTTCCTAGTAAAGAAATTTTAATCAAACAGCTAATGCTTTTAAGTGATTTATCTTTAATTAAAATTTAAAATTGAATGTTTAATTAATTTTTCTTCCATTTCTTGTACTAATTCATATAAATTTATGCTGAATTATTATGATGTTGAAACACAAGGAGTTAAATCAAAATAAAAATAGATACAATCTATTAATACCAATACAAACATAACAGTTGGTAAATAATAAAGTGTTATTCTTAGCAATTGGCAAATAATAAAATGGTACCCTTAACAATTGTTAAATACTTATAAATAACGCAAAATTTATTTTTGATGTTATTTTTTTAACTCCAATTTTTATCAGAAGGATTGCAAAACTCAACAAAATCATTTCAAGGAGAAACGACTGCAACTGATATAAAAAGTTCGTTACCAAAAAAACAATAGCCGATAACCACTGCATTATCATCAAACAAGTATTCATTCTTGCTTACTGGATAAGATAGGGATACTTTAACAATGTTGGGTTGGCCCTAAGAGGTCTCACACGCAAAAGTTTCTAGAGTTCAGGACTGGAGCGCGGCAACTTCAAGATCCGTAACATCTGACTGCATAATAATCATGATATGGTTCAAAATGCATAAATACATATTCACAGTAACTTTTTAACTACGAATTATAAATCTCATTTATTTAACAGTATACGATAAAATATAGGAGAGAATATTAACGACTTTCTGTTTGAGATTAGCTTTTATTCAAATCTTTTTTGACGTAGACTTACGTCTTTCCATAGTGGTCTATTGGTGTGTCGGGAAAGAAAAAAATTATGACGTTTTTCGCGCTCAAATTAAACGCTTATAGCTCCGCAACCACATAACATAAAGAGTTGGTTTTAGTTTCATTTAACAGAGAAAGGTGGCCATTGAAGATTGCAAAAAGAATTTTAGAATTTATAATTACGGTTTAGTCACAGTCGAGTCGCAAAGTTCGAAATCGTGTTCAAAATCAAAGTTAAAAGTTCGTTTCAATCATGAAAAGGAACACACACACACAGCAACCGATGCGCGCGCACGCTTTCTATCCAAGTACATTAAGCAATTCATTCATCGATCTTACGTTCACTCGAAATATTACTCCAGAATTGTTGAATTACGTCGAATTTCGTGCTAAAGTTAAACGCTTATAGCTCCGTAACCAAATAACATAGAGAGTTGGTTTTAGTTTCATTTAACATAGAAAGGTAGACATTGAAGATTGCAAAAACAATTTTAGAATTTGTGATTACGGTTTAATCACAGTCGAGTTGCAAAGTTGGTGAAAATCACGAAACATTTTACATAGATAGAGTCACATAGTCACACTAGAATAATAGTCACTATAACTATAGAGTTAATAGTCACATACAGCTACTTTAGTCACAGAAAGTCACAGTTGAGTAAGGCAATCATAAGGATATACCAAGCGTGGTACGCGGTTGGAGTTGAGTAAGGTAAGTCTACGCCCCTCAATCCCAGCGATCGTTTCGCAGAGACAGCCTCCCGTCGATTTTTTCTCAATGTCGTTTTGTAAGACGCCATAAAATTTTAGAAAAATTCGAAATATCATTGTATCATGATTTTGCTAATGATAACACGATAACAACAAGCGATAACTTTCATGTTTTTCTCTTGATAAATCAAAACGCAAATAACGAAGATAATCAATTAGCGGAAATGTGTGTTTTTCCTTTTAATGAGAATAGAAAAAAAATTACGATTGTAATCCAAATTCATTTATAATTCGCTGTTTTCCTGTTATGAAGAAACCATGCTAGGTCACAAAAACATTTTTATCTCTGTAGCATAACAATTTAAATCGAAACAGTTTAGAAATGTCACATGATAACAACATGACGTCACAATGTTGACACGAAAGCGTTTTACAGTCACATCAAAAACATGTCACATGAGTGATTTAACATCAGCTTCACGTAATATTGCAACATCGCTTTGCGACGTTATAATGCACTTAATATACCAATGTAGCCACAATGCGCACACATTGCGTCACAGCATTACAAAGAAATTGTGATTTTATTGGAATCGCATTCACAAAAACCTAAGTAACCGTAGGAGGTACGTGCTATCACTGGTAGGGGGTAACTCGGCCCCCACTATTACTATTCCCCTAGGGGAAGCAACAACCAGCTCACTTATCTGGCGGCTTCTCATCCGTGAACTCGCGGTGCTCCCTCAGGGAGTGACACAAGGATATTGCGGTTTTTTTGGCAATGCATTCATAAAACCAAAGTAACTAGAGTCTTTATGGATTAAAACGGGAATCAGCGTGCGCTACAATTGAAATTATGTTTGAAAAATAATTACGCGGCAAAATAACAAAGATATTATCATTTTCTTGGAATCTCATTCATTAAGCCTAAATAGCTAGAGTAGTTTTGAAGTAAAATTAACCAGCGGGAGTGTTCTCCGGCTGACTTTCTGGACTACTTCTACGATATTGCACGTTTTTGGGTTTACGTTCGTCGTTTTGTGCCAAAAGCGAGCATGCATTTTGTACCTCGCTCCGATTCAGTGAAACCTTCGGCACATAAGGGAAGTGAAGGTAAGAGTACGCATGGATTTTTTAACCTGTTGGCAACAGTGCAAGCAGAAGCGAGTGTGATCATATCAACACATGTGTTTTCTGCTCTCCCAAAAGACCGCCATTATTATTTTCATCCTTGCTGTCTTTTATTTATCAGGTAAGATATGATTTCGTTATGTTAGCATGTAACTTTTCTGTGAAGAAATCTTAATTCTTTTTAAAATAAAGAACCAATGCTTGCTTTCTAAGTAAAAATCATTATGAGGTTTGTTCCCTTCCGAACAACGAGGCCACATTAGAATTTAACTTTAGTGAATGCTACGGTCATCTATGGACGATTTAGAGAAGCAATACATCGGCGGTTAAGAGTACGCACAGACCAGATATGCGTACTCTTATCCGCTCTGTAACTTGAAGCAGCCATTCCAACAAAACTTTGCATTTTATTTTATCATTATTATTATTTTTATTATTTTAAAAAATGAGATTGGGAACAATATTTTATGAATTATAGGATTAAATTTTATAATTTTTACTATTTTTTAATATTAAAAATTATGATTTCTTAATTTCGGAAATGACAATATTTGAATTAGGCTATTTTATTACGAAAAATAGTGCGTTTGTAATTTTGTATGTTTCAAAGGTTTAATCAAGTTTCTATTCGCATTATAATAATATAAGTAAAACGTGTATTTATTTAAAAAATCGCCTTTAATTTCCAATATTCAGCGCCGTTGAGGCGGCAGAAGATATTAACCTATAATTCTGAAATTTTGTAAAGGTGTTGTTGTTAATAAATAGTAACCTTTAAGCACTACCGCAAACACAGATCAACGAAATCTGAGATTTTTTATTAATTTTTGAATTTTAACCATTTTTAGTCCAATTTTTATAACTTTCTGCCCATTGAGGCGACAGAAGATATGAATTCAGAGTTATATGATTTTGCACACTTTTTAATGATGGCAGTTCGCAACTTTTCCGCACTACCGTAAAAAGATATAAGAAACATCGACTTTTTCGGCCCGCCCTAGTGTGTACTCTTGGCCTCACGTCCTGCGTACTCTTACCCGCCACGTCGGGTAAGAGTACGCATTTGGCATTTTTTTCCTTGCGTTTCGCAATATATATATTTTTAAAGATAAAATTTTCATTTTTTGTACCCTTCTTTCTAAGTTAATAAACTATGATTCAGTATATTTTCGAGGTTCTGACTTTTCAATTCTCATTATTATAAAGAAAATTCCACTAGGTGCGTACTCTTACCCTTATATATGATTTCAGTGTCAAGGACATATACCAAATTTCATCTAGCTAGGTACGATTTTTGAGTTATTAAGCTCCAATACTCACGAATGAGAAAACAGACAGAAAGTCAACTTTTTGACATATTTGGTCTAAAATTTCGTAAAGATCCCAATTCTGGTGGTAAAACCATACGCCAGATGCCATCCATCCAGCTGTTGTGTTTTTCAGTTTTCGTGTTCATATGCATACAAGCGGCAGACTTTCCATCGGCGGATGTCGTTCAGAATTTGACAGAAAACTACAATTTTGGTGTAGAGACACCATATCAAATGTCATTCGTTTAGCTCGTTCCGTATTTGAGTTATCGTGTTTATAGGGAGTTCCAAAGCATGACGTCTCATCAACACCATAGAGTTGAATTTATTGACTATAACAGCACTTTCTCAATATATACTTCCTTTTCGAGAAATTAAAAACGAAAATAAATGCGTAACAGTTTCAATTTTAAAAATTTATAAAGGACATTATTCACGCAATGGCGATTTTATTGGTTTCATAGACCTTGCGAAACTAAACTTAAAGACTGAGACACTAAAACCGATTCTCCGAATTTGCATTTAAGACGATGAATGGCATCCAAATGTTTCGGTTTACAAACGAGAGACGTCCCGTTCTTGATTAGTTACAATGTCTGGTATTTCACTGCAAAACTCGCGCATTTAATTGGTGTCTTCATGTCTTCAGAATCTTCAAATCTAAATATTTACCTGAGCATGACATTTTTAATCTTTTTCTACCATGACTTTCATTGAATGTAAATGCAGGAGCCAATTACTGCTGCCAACTTGGAATCCTGCCTTGACATAAAAACAATTTGTAACAAATCGGACATACAGAAACGAAAACGGAAGTTCATTGGTCACCAGGAATGACACTAGAGTTTGCCCGACAGGGGGGGGGGCGATTTGCTCGACAGGGGAGCACGGTCTCCCCGACCTGCTTTGCGGGGGGACGTGTGTAATGAAATTGGTCTCAAATTTCCGCCAGATTATTATTTATAAACTACAGTTGAATACCCGGTACAAAAATTTTCCCCGATAGGGGGCTGGGCCCTCGCTCCCCCATCTGGCACCACCCCTGTTGGTCACACTGATTTAAAACAATCAGATCAACTTTTGAGTGAATTCTTCTTTTGCAAAAAAAAGTATTCTATTTGTGAGGCTTTTTTCTATTGATTCTTCAAATGCAAGCAAAAATAGTTTCGAAAAGGAGTCTACATTTAAAAGATTTCGTTAACAATTTCTAAATAATCAGTTCCTTACTGCATTTATTTTAGTTACCATTAATGAATGCTCAATTTTCCTATTTATCTTCAAGCGACTTAGGGATCGACATACAAACATACGAAAATTGGGACATACATTGAATAAGATCCAGAGCCTTCGTATACAAGATGTTGCTCTACTGATCTGTAAAAGTGTTTTCACCTCTCACATAATATGATAACCGTGAAAACAACATGTAGTCGAATAATATGCCTCGAGATGTTCTTGCTCTAGTTCTTTTTACTTTCTCGTATACGAAGTATACGAAGAGAAAGTATTGTAATCGTCAAAAATTTGGAACCCGAGATTTTGACGAATCTCCACGTTTTAGACCTCCCCGAGTCCGAAAAACACAATTCTGAATTATGTCTGTTTGTGGTCTGTGAACACTATAACTCAAAAACTATTAAAGCTACAGGGATGAAATTTCGTATGTGGTCTTGACACATAATTTGTAGATTTTTATCAAAGTTTGGACAAAATCCATCTACAGGAAGTCTGTTTGTCTATCTGTCCGCGTTCATGTGAACACTATAACTCAAAAACTTGAATAGCTAGATAGAAAAAATTTGGTACACAGTTTTATCATCAGGAATGTAGGTCCGTATGAAATTTTGAGCCAACTCTGTCAACGGGTTGACTGTCTGTCTGGATAATTGGATACTTTTGAACGCAATAACTTCTTTACAAAATTACTTTGATAAATGAAATTTGGTATGTGGCCTTCTTACCTTAATTGTAGATTTATGTCCAATTTTTGTCTCAATCTGTTATAAAAAAGGCGTTCAAATTGCAAATTTCGTTTTCTTTATCTTTCACCCAGCCCTATTGGTAATCAATCAATGATTGGTCGGCTTTCAATTCACCGATGCGCAACCTTCGAAAATCGTGATATGACGTTTCGCTTAATTTTTCTACACTGCGTTAGGGGTTCTTGTTCCGTTCACTGTCTTTTAGCTTATGTTTTTCTCTACATGTGTTAGGAGTATACGAGAAAGTTTAGGGGTTAAGTTAGACCACTCCCGCTGGTTATAATATTATATCTAAATCTGAAAGCTTCTGTGGGAATTTCGAAAATACTTTCGGTGAATCTGTTGGTAAATAAACAACGTTTTTTTATATTCTTCCAAGATGCATTTCAAATTTAGTAAAATGAATCATGTAACGCCGTAAATGTCAGATATTTCCAATAAACATGAAAATATTATAAAATAAATGAAGAATAATTTGCGGCTGATATTTTAAAAATATATATGTATAATAAACATTTATAGGCTAAAACTCGATAGAATTGATTCATAGTTGTCTAATATCTTTTAAAATCTAGTGAATCTCAGGTAATTCAAAGCTGCCGAGTTAACAATAAAATTTCGAATAAAGAAAAACTGGATCTAAAAATGAGAACAAGTCGGAGAAAACAATTTTTAAACTAATTATGGCAGTAATGGATAACAATTTTAAAATTAATTATCTCAATAAATAAATAATTTTAGTTAACAAAACAATGTACAGCACTTTGAATACAACAATTCTACAATAAACTTCAAAATAAAGGATAAAGTTCACATTTAACTTAATAAAAGTTTATTAAAACCGTGAACAATTTTTTGATACATTTTTTTTATAAATTGCACTGTACCGCGGTAACGTCCTCAAGTGAATTAAGAATCTTAGATAATTATTTACTTGTGATCATTGAGAACATAATGTACGAGCGTATTTGACTAACAAAAACTATTCAGAAATAGAAGCTTATATATATATTTTACTTCGAATTAAACCAAATAAATTCTAATTATAGACTATATTTCAACAATTTTACAACAAGAAATTTTTACAAGAACAATTAACAACAAGAAATTTAAAGAACCAGAAAAAAATTCAAATTACATAAGAATTCGTAACGTAAACGTTTGAATTAGCCATCTTTCTCTGCATATATAATTCTAAACTGTCGTTTTATGTAAAAATTTGTTGTAAAAGTCAATTATTACCCTTACACTCTCCAAATGTAACGTCATATATTTATGCCTTTGGCAGATATTAAAAAGTACAGCTATGGCGTTTTTCTTTTTTCAGGGCTCTGTGCAAAACATAATATCGTGGCTTTAATTATGTGTGACTATTTATGCAGCCACTTAGAAGCTCTTATCTTTCTTCTGGGCTCTAGGCCAACATATGTCCTGTTCGTGCCTGGAGACGGCACTTAATTTAAGTTGCGATATGTCCTCTAACTTTGTATACATTTTAATGACGGAAGATAACATGAATCTTAGATTGCAACGTTTTGTATGGAATGGTTATTGAGACGCAACAGTTGTAAATTTTAATGAATTAAAATGTTACCTTCAAAGTATTCTACATAAAAAACACAAAGCTCTTCCTCTTTATTTTGGGGACATTTTTTTAAATCAACATTATACTGCCTGACAGCATAGTTTTATGTTAAGCTTTTCAAATGCCAAAGTGCTTTTCAGTGCTGGTGCCGGGGATGTTTTCAAAAAGTTTGAGATATTTCTCGTTCTTGTACACTTCTTAGACAGAATATAATAGTGCTACAGATTTTTTTTGAATAAATGCAACGACAAACACTGCATTATATTTGTACTTTAATGAAAATACAACATTACTGTAGAATTGAATAAAATCCCATTCGTAATAATATTGTTAAGATGTAATTACAAAGAAGGCAGTAGTTATATTAACCTTTCAAAAGTGTCTGGCATAAAGTGATGAAGTATTTTCTTTTTTTAATTTTGGGGATATTGTTACAAAAACGTATCCCTTCCAACAGTACATCCACATTCTTTTAGAAGAAAAAGGGTAGGAGCCATGGAAGGATTCTTTAAAAGCCCCTGAATTCTTTCAAATTCTAAAACCTTAATCAGTATTACTGTGAGATGCTTTCTGTAAATTTTGAATATTCTTCATAAATGTACTCATTTTAAACAAAATCTAGTACAGAATCTTAAGCAGAGAAAATAAAAAAGTGTTGCATTAAATTTGTACCGAATTGGAAAGAATCAAATCACTTACCTCTCCAGTTTTCATACTGGCAGATATATTCCGATGTCATAAACTGGTTTCTTATGGACGATTTTCCAACGCCATTGGATCCCATCAACCATACTGTGTACTTTGGAAGTGGTTTGTTTTCACAGGAATCAGTGGTCACTGGCGAAGAAGAACTTGCCGGCGTCGACGACCCTGAGGCAGAAGCATCTGCAGAAAATGCCGGGAAAGCGCTTTCCGAAGCAGGAGAGGTAGGTGTCGAACATACCGAAGTGGATCTGGACTTGCATCTGAAGGAATCCCCACGGTTAACTATACCCTTTGAGGTCACGCTGAAATTTCTGACCAGGTGGAAGTCCCCCTCCTCTCCAGAAGGTACAGACAGTGAATGACTGATACTCGATCTGGCCTTGGTGTCCAGCTGCGTTCCACTGAAAGAGTGAGGGATGTGGGCTGAATGTCTTTTGGCACGCAAAGACCTAGATCGGGCTCTGGCACCACCATTTGAATTGTTCTGAGAACTGCTGAAGTGCACAGCAGAGGCTCGTCGTTGATTGCAAGGACTGGGACTTTTGGTGACCACTCTGAATTTTGGTGCATCCAGTTTGTCCATGGACCCATTTTTGTTGTCCAGAATTTTTTCGGAAGATCTACTCCTGGACTTGGAAGGCGATCTGGACATTCGCCGACTGCTGCTTGAGCGGTTAAGCTGATGAGTCATCATGAAAAGTGGGAATTATTGATTTGGCGATGGAATTGTATATTGTTAAGTTCTACAAAACAACTTTAAAGTATAATAAATTTTTATCGTTTAAAATACAATTTAGTATATCTTTGATGATAAATCCTTTGAAAAGATTATATATCTTTTTTTCTCAACTTCTATCTAAAACAAACTACTGTTCCAGAGTTTTGTAGTAATTGCAACTCATCAAAAATTTTATCATTGTCATTATTGATGATTTTAATTCGAAGAAGGTTTCCTTTTAAATGCAAAAAACTTCTTCAAGCTATGAAGTATTCTTCGTTTTCGGGCGAATCTGCTTCACAATTTCATGGACTCTATTGCTGAATCTTTCAGTAATCTTTTGCACCAATATATCTTAAGGCAGAGGTTATTCTCTAGACGTAATATCTCAGACTTGTAGACTTGAATTCACCATCCGATGACACTATTCAAAAATCAACCTTAATCATTCGTGGCCAGACTGTCTAATCAATTTATTTCGAAAGAAAAATCGATTTTCTTCTTTAGAAAATTTTCACAGAATTTACCAAGTTGAACCCAAATCTTGTAACGGCAAACTTACAGTAAACAGTATGATCATCATCTTGACTCAGTAGTGGGAAAATAACAAAAATATGCTGCAAAAGTTGAATTTTCGCAAGAAAAAATGTACCCGAGTTGCAAGAAGGAAGAAAAGTTACAGATTTCCAAGCTATAGCACAGCATGCGATCCTTAGAACGAAAAGTTGGCATCTGTCCTACCTGCCCGTATCCGCAGCTTCTTCACCTGGCGAGGCGCATGCGCGAGTGACTTCACGGACCTTCACAGTCCAATAATCTTGCGTGACGTCATTCGACCCGTTGATGCCAGCCCAAGAAGCATGGTTTTCGTCGAGCGGAATTGTTCTTTTTTTAGTGGTTCCCCCTAAACTGTTGATGAGTTTGAGTAAACAAAGGCTAACGTCCTTCGGAACCTCGTTTTTCAGTCTCGCTGGGTGGATATTCTTGAAAAAGAGTCTGGATTTTGCTTGCTTTCAGCATTATCGAAAGCAGCTGTTAGAGCGAGGGGAACAACGAAGCCTTAACGGAGATAAATTGTTTTTTAGGGCTTCTCTAATGTAAAAATGTGGCGCTTGTTAAGTAGATGCAGCTGAAAGATGTTAGAGTTTATTTGACTAGAAGAAATTATGGATGCGATTCTGAAGTTTATCGCCTCAAAAATAAAGATGAGAACGTTTTAGAATTGTTTTGCTGTTGCACAGTTACTACCATGAAACTGGCAAATGCATTGCATTTTTGTTCAACATTTCTGGTATTTATTGCAAAGTAATTTGAGTTTGACTGCTTTAAGCATTTTATGTTTTTCTCATACATTTCGTAGATGAAAATCTTTCATTTAGTAAGGGCTAAGATGACCTAGTGGTAAGCTCTAGGTTCCATTTGTAGCCTTAGAATAGACGCATCTAAAATTTTAATTAAGATTTTAGAGTTTATTTAACTAGAAGAAATGACGGATGCGAGTCGGAAGTTTATCACCTCAAAAATAAAGATTGAAACATTTTAGAATTGTTTTACTTTTGCACAGTTAGTTCTATAAAACTGAAGAATGTATTGCATTTTTGTTCAATGTTGATAAAATTTATTGCAGAGTAATTTCAGTATAACTGCCTTAAACATTTTGTATTTTCCCCATACATTTCATCGATGAAAATCTTTCATTTTGTACAATGTGCGCTTCTTAAGTAGATGCGTCTGAAATATGTCAGAGTTTATTCGACTTGAAGAAATGACGGATATTACTGTCCTACTGCCACGAGAAAAACCCTGAACAGTGTTGCCTCAAGTAAACGAGTCGAAGAAAGGAGGGGAACGGGCATAACGAAAATGTTGCGGTTGATTTTATAACCGCAACATTTGGCAAACTAAGCGCACTTTGTTAGGCGAGGAATTTGTTTTCGACTGAAGTATAAAGCGAAATGAGTCTTCCGCCGGTTCCATCTGCGCCAAATGAAATGAAGCACTTCCCTTCACCCTCAAAATCCAGTGGAATATCCCGTTTCCATAACGACCGCCACCGGCATGTCTGGTGTCTGGGGTTTTACTCATGGCGGTAGGACAGTATTTTGAAGTTTATCGTCTAAAAAGTAAGATAAGAGCATTTTAGACTGTTTTGCTTATACAAATACTTCCATAAAACTGACAAATTTTAATTCACCGTTGAAAATATTTATTGTTAAGTTGTTTTTATTCGTCGCCGCCAGTAACTCAATGGCATGCCATCACGAGCTTTCAATAATCCATGAATCACCACCGAAAAATTTATTTCAGAGAGTGGAGAGTCCTTGACTTCGAATCTCTCTAAATATGATGAAAATGCCTCGTATCATATATAAAACTGAATGAGAATTAAATCAGTTGGCTTCGCGAAAATAATTTGAGCTTGACAGCCTCAAGTATTTCAAAACCTTCCCATACCTTCACTCGATAAAATATCTCATTTAGCAAAAAGTTCCTTAAATTGTGGAGGCCGCTGTAGTCTGATGGTAGGATCTTGGGTCCATGTGGATCTGCAGTCTTGGGGCTAATATCCGCACATTGGTATGAAGCGGAAATTTGTGGAGTATGGTGCCGACTCAGGTGTCGTCCTCGTTATCTTACTAAGGTTCAAAATTAAAAGAGTTTTTCTTAAAATAGCCTTCGTTTTACCACGGGATGTTATAATTTAATAAACAAAATTCCAATCTAAATTCTAAATATAAAGACATAATCTTAAACTCTGGGTCACGGAGAAAGATATAAGTGTTGCGAAATTTCAAATGTTCTCTTTTTCTTGCAAACACTTCGACGTTTATGAGCACAAATAGTTTTTAAAAAAATTCTTAATTTTTTCTTTAAAGTTTTCCAAATCGTTTTTTATATCATTTGCTTTAAGAGATTATTTATTAATTTTTCATTTTCTTATTTATTTTCAATTTCTGGATAGCGGTAAACTTTTTTTTGTCGAAAGTGGTTTTCTTCCCAAAAAGAAAGTAAGAAAATATCTGTCAATGAATTATCTAAATAATTATTTTCTAAATAGCTATTTTTTACATAATTTTCATCGAGTCATTATTTATTAATGCTTCCTTTTCTTATTTGTTTTCATTTATTATTCTGGATAGAGGTAAACTCTTTTTGCCGGAAGCGGAATCTCGAAACTGTTCTCCAAAAAGGGGTCACAAGGAGAAAAAAAATATATGTCAGAGAATTATCTTTCTTAATGAAAAGTTGCGATCGAAATTTTATTGAAATATCAATAATTAAATAGAAGTATCATTCAGAGATACATAATATGAGTTTTTCTTGTTATATGGTAACAACTTCTTCAACCATATTCTGAGAGCAAATCATTGCAAAAGAAATGCTTTGGAAGGTTATACATGAAAATTTTGCAAAGAAAAAAAGCAATGTAATCTTATTAAAAGAAGACTTGAAAATAGAATTTTAGGGAGTTAATAAAACGCACCATTTTAATTTTGAAAAGGAGCTAGTTGCCGACTGCTGAAATAGTTTACTGCATGAAATATAATATATCAACTGTGGATTATTTTTTTCAAACTTTAATTTAATGAAATTATTGCTAAGAATTTAGAACTAGGTAAAAAGCAATTTTATACAGTTCTTATGTAAAAAAAAAACTTTTAAAAGAATGAAAAAAAAAGTAATATTGTAAGGAACTTAAAATACTGTTTCTCATACTGAAGCTATTTGAATACGCCTTGGTTTGCAAATTCACATTAGCAAGTCCTTTGGAGATTCGCGGGGGACGACGAACTACACACGAACACGTCCCAATTTGAACCACGAATCCCTTTTTCTTCATCAAAAACCTGATAGGATTTGGATTGAGGCGAAAAGTTCGTGAACCGTTCGTTTGCGTTAAAATCCCCCTTCCCAACCTGCAAATCGTCTATTCACAAACCGTTCGGCTCGCAAGTGTATGCGCGCCTTTATGAGTCGTAGAGTGAACCACTATATTTTGTGCTTGATGATTTTTCACATTTCGAAAGTAGAAGAATAATTAGTCTGTGAGAAATTTTGCATAAAATAGGCAAACTGCTTCACTGAAATATTTGTAACAAACTTTTAATACCGATCGATTTGGCTGTCTCAATGCTATGAATGTTCCCGACTTTTCAAATCGGGGAGAGCATCCGACAAAACCGTCCGAAAACTGCAACGGGCGATCTTCACGTCGAGGAAATGCATGATTTGATTCTTGCAAATATCGTTTACATGTTTATGAGACTGCTGAAGACCTAGACATAGGGAAAAGTTGATTTCATACAATTTTTGGCTAATAATTTGCAGATTCATCGCATTGTAATAAAATTTGCTCCAGTCTATTGATTGCTGAGCGGAACATGAATCGTGTCACAGCTAGTCGGGAATTCTTGTATAATTCAAATCTGGACCCATAATGTCTCGTAACAGATCGTAGTGCTCCAGATTTCACCATGTGTGGACTTCTTTTTACTTCTAAAATTGCAATCCACCTTGAAAAGATTTATCGAAGATTTGAAACAAAAAGAGAGAGAAAAAAAAAATTCGCTGTCATGTTTATTAGCGGTCCCGAAAAAGGATTTGTAATAGCTTTTCCAGCAATGTAAGATACGTTGGAAGCTTCGAATAAATAAAGGAAGGAGGTATTTTGAAGGAGACAAGTCGCATTAAGCGGTACTGTTTGATATTATTTACTTATTTTATAAGTTGGATTTCTTTCTTGACAAATTATACATTTCACCCATTTTTGTAGCTAAAAATTGAGCGTCAAAAATTATTTGAATCCTTATGCCATTTAGGAAAACTAACCATTGCATAATCGGGTCAACAGGGAATAGATGTATAGTTATGCAAATCAACTACCATTTTTAGAATTTAGGTTTCACAGCACCTATAAAACAGGTGGATTTCATTCCACGTAACCTAAATAACGGTTACGTAAATAAATAACGAATAGAAATCCATATTTTAGTTTCCTTCGAATGAAAACGTTCTTATTATGTTATTTAAGAACGCTGTAAAACGCTTGGAATTAGTGCACCTAAAGGCAGGATAAATATGATAGTTTATAATAAAAGAAAAACACGTAAAAATTTGCAATAAAAAAGGAATGGGTGAATGCTGTAAAAGGAATTCCAAAAACGTATGCAGAAAAGAATAAGATACACAAGATGAGATCATTAATTTACCATCGTCTACCAACTTAAAGAACTACTGCAAAATCGTCAAGTTCAGTTTTAATTGTAAATAAAAAGTAAATGATGATTTCAATGTTAAAAATAATAAAAAAGTTACGTTTTCATCGTCTTTCTGTTATCTATGTAGCAGAATGTAGAGTTCGATGCAGAATTCTGTATGAGAAGAATTATCCTCTGAAAAACGAAAAAAAAAATGTTGCAATATTCTGTGGCCAAATCTAAGCGAATGTGAAAGAAAGACATTTATTTCCGTAATGGAAAAGGAAAACATTTGAAATCTCGATTCAGAATAGTTACAGAAACTTTTAGTAAGAGATTTGCAGTTTTTACCGGGTTTGCGTATTACGGGAAATTAAATATTAAGGAAACTAAAAATAATATAATAATCCAAAAAACCATTTTTGAAATTGTCTGTCTCTCGGTGTGTCTATCTGAGAACATAACTCATAAACTCAATGAGCTACATGCATGAAATTTGGTATGTGGCCGTTGCACCAAAAGTGCAGATTTCCATCAAATTTTGAACGAAATCCATTGGTAGAAAATATCTTTTTCTTCCGTCCGCGTCTATGTGAACGCGATTACTCAAACGCTCAACTAGCTAGATAAATAAAATTTGGTATATAGTCTGGTTACCAAAAATGTAGATCTGTGTCAAATTTTGGACCCAATCGGTGGAAAGAAAAGTAGTCAAAATCCATTATCTGTTGTCTTCACTCTACTTATTTGTGTCTATTGTGTTAGTATTCGAGAAAGCCGAGAGGAGAACATTTCCGCTTGTTATAATGGAAATTTAGATGTTAAATATTAACTAAGACAATACATTTTATATGAAAAGGAAAACTTAGCAACTTTTATAAAAGTACTGTTGAAAAAAGTAGGAAAGAATCCGGCCCTGCAGACGTTATCAAGGGTCACCTGCAGGCAGGAATTCAAAAAATGGGACCTTTTTCTGTAGAGATCTAACTTTCGTCCAAAAATTAGCCTCTTGTGACCCGAAAGATCCCAAAAGAAAAGAAAGACTACCCGTGAATAATAATAGTTAATCCCTTAAGTCTCGTGCCCATCATATTGACGTGCATCGAATTATCGCATTTTTAGGCTTTTAAACTAAAATTTAATCATTAATTAGCTTCATAATTTGACACAAAAATTACTTAGAATCCATAAGCATCTCAAGTACCCTATGCCTTCTTAGCTGAATGAAAACGACAGTCCCTTTTCAAAACAGGAGGGGTCATCTTATTAGATAGCAAAAAAAATGCGATCCTTAAGGGGTTAAATAATAGTTAATAATAATACAGAATATTTAAAGCGATAGAATTTTATCTCAAAATCGTTCAGAAAATAGGCGAACAGACTCTGTACAGAAGATACGATTGTAGAAAGTATTTCAGATATGTTTAGAATTCTTTAAAATTGCTTGGCAGCATTGTAAGACATTTTCAAGAAAGACACTGATTTTTTAAACTTAAAATATCGAAATTACTTTTGCTTTATTTTATTTTTAGGATGATAGTTCACTGTTGTGCAATCTCTTTCAACAACTAAATTTTTTCTTCACTATTTTTTGTGCGTTTTATTCTATATTTTCCGCCTCCTCCATTAATTATTTCCAGTCCATTAAAAGAGTGCCTCAGGTGTATGAATAATCACTGTTTGGAAAAAATCCCTTAACAGTGTATCATTACTGGCTTAAAGAGTTTCTATTTTGAAAGCGATATCTTTCTGCATCTCAGAAACATGCTTGGAATGCATTTCAAATATGCCTAGCATTCCTTTGAGAGGTTTTTACCGCCGCTTGCCATGTTGATGAAAAACCCTCAACCCTTTTTGCACTCCTTTCCCCAACCGAAAAAAAAGTAAGAAAAAGAAAGATTTTGGCAATTCTACCTCCAACTGATTCACACTCGGAAACGAAATGCATTCCAGAATTAGCTCTCAAAACAACAAGAAGAAGAAAAACACACTCAGAATTCTGTCTCTCGAAAAACATTCGAGTTGGGAAAAAAAAAGAAAAGAGGTAATTTAACGGAGGGAGGAAGAATAATAACAATCCTTTCGCCTTCTAACTGATTTAAGCTGGAAGCAAAAATTCAGCTGATGAGAGAACAGAGGCGGTGTGGGGAGGAAAAAACTTTGAAAAATCGAGATCACAGCAACGCAAAAATAGAGGCAACGAGGCTTTTTCTCTCCGTTTCAACACGTGAGTCTTCTCTCTAATCAAGCATCGGAGAAAAACATTTGGTGAAAAATAACTCGAAAACAGCGATGTTGAAAGTTTGAAGAACAAGGTTTGACCAATGTTGCTACGTAGAAGTCAGATTTGGAGCTTTAAATTGATTCGAACTTAAAACGCGGGATCCTGCTTTTGAAATAATTGGATCACTGCTAATAGTGACTAATAGCGGTCTAAGAAAACACCTGTCGTCATCCTAAAATGAAAAAAAAATTATTCTAACAATGACACTAGTTTGGTTCTGCTTTTTTTTTCTGTGATTTTCTCATTTTACATAAAATTTATTTTTAATTCTTGCCACTATAACTTACACACAAATAAGGTAATTAATATTTTCACCAGAACGAGTGGCAACAGATTATTACGCAAACGCAAAAAACTCAAAATATAAATGGATTTTTCTGTAGGGGATTACAGCCTTTGTTGCTTCAAATCCCATAACCCCTCTAATTCAAGTTCAAGATTTTTCTGTGAACGTAGCTTATAAATAAATGCAGCAATTAAAAATTGACGTGATATTTTCATCGAAAGTGAACGTCGATACGCATTCTAAAATAATCTTAAATACGGCTTTGTTTTCTTTAGTTTCATAGCATAGTGAAGAAAATAGAGTATATGATAAGGAAAAAATTCCTCTTGCCATTTTATTCAAAACTATCAGTACGCTCACGGCGTTGCCCGTGGAACCAGGACTTCAACAAAATGGGAAAAAAGAATGCCCACCAATGACACGAAAAAATTTTGAAAACAAAATCGGAACAAATCGGATTGTAGAAATGCATACTGGGAATGAAAGCATATGACGTCACCTGCCGCGAGGAAGGTCACTCGTCCGGAGCAACTCTCGCTGTTAAATCTCGCTAGCAAAAAAAACTGTTTGAACTGATCAGGGAAAAATTAATTAAAAAAACGAAAAAAGATATTTTAACCATTCTTGTTTTAAATCCGACAGAAACGTTCCAGTTATAAGCTGAAAAAAATGAAAATTATAGAGATGTTAGAACGTCACATGCGATAATTTGAAGAAATTTTTATTAAAAATTACCATAAAATGACTATTTTTCAAAAATTTCTCAAAATTCAGTAAATTATATTAGATGTACGAAACAAACTTCATTAGAACGGAAATCGTTTGTTCTTTCCCATGGTGTAACTGTTTTTTTTTCGTACAATTATTCGAAGCCATGCTATTGAGAAATGAGTGCGAAAAATCACCTAAAACAACTCAAAATATTAAATAAAAAAAATTCTAGATTAAATTTTAAAATTTTGACTTCGAGGTGCATTCAGTCACTATTACTACTACCTGTGTGTCAAATTTAATGGCTGTAAATGCGATAGATTCGACTGGACATCGCAGACACACACACAAACATTGCCTTTTATAAGTATAAATTAAAATCAGCCCTATAATTTTTGAGACAGAATAATCTGCCAAATTTCGTCTATCCTGCTCGCTGTGTTTTTTAGTTTCTGTGTTCATATGCAGGGAAGAAACTTCACGCAGACAGAAAGATCACAAGGCAACTGATTTGAACTGTCCTTTCTACCAGTGTGAAATTTAAAAGCACCAGAGAACACGAGATTATTGAGAAACAACAAAGCACCTTAAACGAAAACATCACACGACACCTCCAAACAAATGGAGAATAGTCAAAACCCTCCCCTACTTAATTTTCATTGGAACATCAGCCGAAAGAAACGAGAAAAAAATTACATTTTTATTAATGGTCCTCGAAGAACAACTTAGTAAAAATTTAAACTCATAAGCTATTATTTATATACAGCCTTCTATGTTTATTTACAGTAGACTCCGCTTAATGCGATTGCGGTTAATGTTATCATTCGCTTTATATTATCAAAAACCTCTGGTCCCGAACCAACGTATTCAAATGTACACAAAGTTATTCGTTTAATGTGATCACTACATCGATTAATGTTAGAAGTTTTGAAGTAGAGAATTCACCGATACCTCATTTTCAAACAGCGTTAACGATTGACGTTCGTAGAATTTCTCGCTTGTAAGGAAACATCTGGGGCCCACTTTCCCCCACACACCCCAAGAAATTCGGTGGTTTATCTATCATGACCTCTCTTTGAAGGTCGTCTATTTAGCGGGCAGAGACGTGACAGTCGGTAATTGATATTGAACCTCCTGTAGGTATGAAAAATTAAGAATATGAAGAGTGAATGTCCATTGACGAGAACATTCCAGTAGCTGCCACACTAACAGATTTGAAATTTGCCAAGCTGTTTGTCGGCAAGACCAAGAAATAAAAGTTGATAATTTCTACGGGGACGAATGTGTTGAAGAAAACCCTCCAACGAACTCCGAAATGAGGCAAGCACTTGATATTTTGAAACGCGGCGTGCAGCATCGTTCAAAAAATTTTAAAAAAACAATACGAGTACAAACAATATATAAATGAACTGTTAAAGAATATTTGTCGTCAAACAACAATTAATGATTGTTGTTTTTTGAAATAAATTATAGATAGCCTTGAGGTAAATGTTTTTTTCCTTTTTGCTTCCTTTCCCTTGATGTGATAAAAATATAGTTTATTTTAATCAATTCGGTTATCGTTATCAATCGGTTAATATTATCAAAACTCTTAAGTCCTGAAGTGATTACATTAAGCGGAGTCTACTGTATATATATTCATTTATTAATTCGTTTCTCTTTTCTACATTTCATTTATAACAATTTTTTTTAATCTACAACAATATTTATAAATTTATTTTTCACATTTTATGTACATATTTTTAAAATATTTTATTTTATATATCTCTTCTTTTCTATTTCTTATTATATTTATTTATAATTGCATATTAATTTTTTATATGTCTATTATTTTCATAATATTTAGTAAATTGTTATTTATTTATTCTGTTAATTTTATAGTTATTTATCTTTTCTTATTTCTTACTTCTTCATTTTTGTTACAACGTTATTGTTATTTGTGCTTAATATTATCAATATTGTTATTATCCATTTAATGTACTCAGCAATTATAATGTGTAAGTATATTAAAGGCCTTAAAAGTAATGTAAATTATGTCGAAAAATAAGCAACAAGATGGATTAGGAAGAACCAACGGGTCGAAACGAGTCGGCGTGAGCATGATGCTTTTTGGAAGCGTATTGCTCCCCTTCTAAACATATCCACTCCAAACTGATTAAAAATCATGTGATTTCGGGTACGGTGGCATGCTGTGGTGTCAAAGTAAGACAGAAAGATATAGGGTCATTATTACATATGTATGAAAGATTTTCAGAAATGAAGAGACGAATTTACAGTGGAACTACATTCTTTATTTTATCTCTTTATTTTTTAAAAGAAATCTTCATCTTAACGATTATTTTAGAATTGTAGTGTACAAGCATAACTACGAATCAAAGTGGCGTGTTTTAACCACATAACTGTTTAGCCCGAATTTACTCGTGCATCGAATTATATATAGTCTGAAATTACGTCATTCATAGACGTTATAATTCGATACGAAAAATGAAGAGAGAAACGCATTCCCAAAACAGAATGTTTTTAATTATATTATTGTTATCTGTAACTAGTCTATTATTTCTAATTATATAGTTAATTACTAAGTTTCTAAGAATAGACTTGCTAAGATTACTATTCCAGAAAGGAAGTCTATTAATATCAAAGTCAAATGCATTTCTTTTATCGTATATATCAGTCTTAATTTTTCCATCTGAAATTTTTAATTCTAAATCACGAAATTCTGCTGTTAATTCATTCTTATTGGTCTTAATTAGTTTTAAATAATCAGGATAAATATTAATTTGTGGCTTATGTTCTAGATCATTATTAAATACAATAAGATCATCGAAAATCTAAACATTGAATAAGAATTATTAGAAATGAAATTCTCATAAAAATGTAGATATAAATTATCCAAAATATTACTAGCTGGCCCGCCCTGTGGCACTCCCTTAAGCTGATGGAAGAGTCTATTATTAAAAATAATAAAGTTTTCTTTTAATACTAAATTAACAAAAATTTTGTATTTATGCATACTTAAATTCTTATTTAATCCAAAATCTTTATACATCTCCACAAGAGTGTAGCCCAATTCTTCTATATCTGTACTATTAAAAAGATCTTGGAAATCATAAGTTTGTATATTGAAGACATCAGCATCTCTAATTGCGTTAACTATTTCAACACTGTTATTAATAATTATCGTATTATTTTGTTCTCTCAAATTGTCTAAAGTTGTCTGTAGGTATTTTTGAAGTAATTTCCCTGATTTAGTAATATAAGTATATATATACAGAGAGAGAGAGTTTTTGGATTTAGGGAGAGTCCTATAATACGGAGATTTATCATAAACTTGTATTCGAATTTTTTTGACGATTACAATAGTTTCTCCGTAAGTAAATTCGTTACAGCACAGTAAAAATGAACATCCATGATCAGCCACTTGCGATACGAGTAAAATTATTTATAATTAAACACAAGCCATAACTTCAATCAAATAATAATTGACTTCAATTGAAACCCATTTTAAAACTTTATATAAAATTTCTTCACGAGATTTTGCAAAGAACTTCAGACGGATCAGCTATATTTTTTACAACGGCATTGCTAGTCTTCTACGTGGGAAGATACGACGAAACATGCTTTGAAATGACGGATTTCTGAGCGAAGTGGAAATTGTTTCCAGTTTTTTTACTTGGCGAATGGATTGCTTGTTTTCGCAAATGACTCAACCAATGAGAATGAAAAGAATGTTTCTGCATGTCGGCATACATGAAAGCAAATGTGGCGAAGGTTTTTTTTCTTTTGCAGGAAACATCGATAATAATTCTGCAGCCATTCTAAAATTAAGGGGTCAGCTGGGATATAAAGTCCCTCCGACCCCAAATGCTCCCAAAACATCCCTCCTTCTCCTTCAATTACCTTAGTACTGCTAATCAAGAGGTTCCCAACCTGTGATGCATTTAACCCTGGGGTACGGGAAAGTAATTTTGGTAATGGCAATAAACGAAAAAATAAAAGATTAAAATATAAAAAACAGTTATAGAAATTTGTTTCCTCAAGTTCGTGAGCTGAAGTTATGCATGTCCGAGAGCCTACTGGGCAGCAGCGATAAAAAGCACAAAGAACTCGGTGCTAAAGCAATAAAATATTTAATACCGTTCACGAACACAAAGCTTGTGGAAAGAACACACTAGTCTTATATGTACAGTAGCTTATATATACCCGGCGTTGCTTGGGGTAGAAATATTTTCAAGTCTAAGTGCTTACCTTTAAGGAGTGTTGGAAACTCTATTCCGACAATGCTAAATTTGCCATTTCTATGCATCTTTTCTCAAAATCTGTTATAGATTCAAGTTTGACATTTCTTATACAAGTACATATTTCTCATTATACTGAAATTTTTATTTTTTTTGTTTCAAAACTGACAATGTAATTTGGCCATTTTCGATGTACCTTTTCTGAAAATCTGTTATAGATGCATGTTTGAACTTTTTTATACATGTAAATTACACCCTTCTCATTATATTGAATGTAGCTTTTGTACAAAAAAATGACGGGAGGCTGTCTTTTCAAACAGCCGCTGATGTTAAATGAGTAGGACTACTTTACTCGCGTGACTCTTTTGTTTCTCGAAGTTTCTCGCAAGTTTTTTGTAATTTCTATTGTTACCCTTTATCTCTAAAATAACACATTAGTTATGTTTTTAACATACGTAGTTACCGAAATGTAGAGGATCGCGTCATCAATTCATGCGTATTTTTGCCCAACTTTTGCGACTCAGTAGTCGCTGAACTACAATTCCGATTTTAATTTTTTTTTGCAACTTCTGTTGATACTCTTTATCTCTAAAATAAGACATTAGTTATGTTTTTAACATATATAGTTACCTAGATATAGAGGAAATCCCATACTAAGTTTTGTGGCGGTTTGGCGTGTGAATCCATTTCATTCCTGAGACTCCAATGGTAGGATCGTAGTCCTACGTTAAAGCACAAAAAAATATATTTTACAATTTTTTTTTGTGTCAAAATAGGTTTTCCAGTTCGGTCGCTGTAATGGCGTCAGGTACGGGGGCATGGGGCGGCGTGCTGTCAAAATTTCGCTATGTCCAATTAAATATTATGTAAATTTTTAAAAAATTAAAAATTAACCAAAGGCTACATTAAGTATAATGAGAAAAGTGTACTTTACTTGTATAAAAAATTTCAAACATATATCATAACAGATTTTGAGTAAAGGTGCATCGAAATGGCAAATTTAACATTGTCAGAATAGGGGTTCCAACTCCCCTTAATGACTTTACATATTGACAGTGGCGTACCGAGGGTGAGTGGGGCTCGTGTCATACTATGGTTTTTTTCTCTTCCCCCACTCCGTCATTATAAGAGGCTTAACTTGCGTAAACGGCACCCTGGACATGGTATTTTTTGACTCCTTATTGCATTTGATTTTAAAAAGTGACACAAACATATTAACGCTTTGCCAAAATAGTCAGTGGCGCAGCATGGAGAAGTGGCGTCCAGGGAATATGATTTTTTTTACCCCAGTCATTTACTTCGCAAGCGTAAATGGCCTTCGGGACCTGGTATTATTTTTACGCCCCCTAATCATATTTTGCTTTTAAAACTGGCATAAATGCAGTAATGTTTTGTCTCCATGGCGCCCCTAAAACTGGCATCTGCGGTATCTATACTTTCCTTACTCCCCGGTCTCTACGCCGCTGCACACTGATTAGGATCATTCAAAAATTTTCGAAATTTAAACGAAACATCGTGTAGTCATTAAACTAACGTTATTGGATGTTTGAGGCCATATTAAAAGCTACGAAATAACAGTGGAAGTAAGTCAATGACCAAAGAAAGTTATATTTTCTTATCATAACTTTAACAGTGATAAAAACACGTGAATAAAGGATTTGATGAATCAATAAATTGGTTTGAATTTAATTTTATTACTCTAGAAAGTATTCTTACAAATTGAGTTTAAAATTAATTCTGAAATGTTCATTAAAATTGGAGAAAACATTGTACAACAATTAGATTGGTATCATTAAAAAGATAAATTGTTTGCTCTTTAAAGTGGAGTAAAAATAATTTTCGTATCCTAAGTATTTCAGAAGTTATTGGCAAAATCCGTCTAAAAATAGCTTAATTTTCGTTATTTAATTAAATAAATAAAAAATCTAATTGGAATGTTAAAATAATGTTTACGCTGTTAGCTCCTTCTTGTGCAATCCACCACTGTGCCAAATTTGGTCACTGTAAATTCAACGGTGTGGACGTGGATAAATGACCAAAAACCGAACACGCACACATACTTTTCTCTTTTTTTATATATATATTAAGAACAAATATTGCAGTTTCATGCAGCAGTAGATATGAGATTGTATCTGTCTTCATTTGAAACTAATTTTGTAAAAATCAGCTCCATGAAAAAAGTACAAGAATTGCATTGGAATTTTCTGCTATTTCAATAGATGATTATAACGATGAGTGATTGTTAAGCCTGCTATTCACTTCACAGATAAACTTGATATTTTGGAACGAGAGTAGGAAAAAGCCATTAAAATCTATGGAAATCAGCCAAATGGTTTGTGATGGTTATAATTCCGTCTGGACTGAAATCGGAGCGTTAACGCTGCAGTTTAAGGTCTCACTTCAGAGGGACCCTGAAAGAAGCTAGCGAAAAGAACGAAGATTGAAGCGAAATAGCGAAGATTGAAGCCTCGGTACCATAAATTAATCCATAAATTAAACTGGGGAAAATCGAAGAGCGATTAAGAAGCAGTTGTAGAGAGGGAAAGAAGATCGCTCTCCCCACCTTCGTTCAGAGTTAGCGTCCTTTTAAATGCAAGTGAATGGTGTGCCTGTATTTTTCAATTAAAATGGGTGAAAAAGAAACGGGCGTAGGACAAATGGCATGGTAATACTTCAAGTGAATGGCCAGCTTTAGGCTTCATCATAGGTTTAGGCGCAATTATTTCAGTTATGTTTTCATTTGTTAGCCGTTGAACTAATACAATTATGAAAAAAGGAATAAAATGTAAAATCAAAAATGAATCCCACAATTGTTATTAAGTTAATTCGGGATGTTTGACTCTTAAGCTAACCAGTGGCCGCGGTTTCCTAGTAGTAGGGTTCCAGGTTCGAAACACGATTACACTGAAGACTCTCCGTGCATAGAGTCTGTTGCACGCTAAATCATACTTAGCAGCCAAACATCCTTCCGCTGGTGTGGTGCAGAAGGACACCACATCAGCGATAGGACGAAAAGGGGTGCAAGCTCAGGTGTCGTCCTCGTCATCTGACCGCAGTTTAAAATGAAGGGGTCCGTCCCCAAATACCCCTCGTGTTGCTTCAAAACGGGACGTAAATATAACTAAACTAAACTTAAGCTAACCTTAATCCTTAACAATATTAATAAAAGCTTCTTTGCGCGGAGATATGGTTGAGGGGGGTATAACAGAAAGGGAATGCTCAAAAATAAAAAAAAAAGACTAATCAAGGAGTACGAGAGGAAATAAAGGTTGGGAACCGCTGTGCTAATCGATCATCTAGTATGAGTAACTATTTAGAGGTACTCGAAGGTAATGCTAGTAATGGTGAGAAACACGAAAGATAAGGGATTAAAATGAAAATGTCATAAAATTTTGTTTCCTGAAGTGTAACAGTGAAAAAAGAATACCAAGAGCACAGTGTGAAGCAATAAAATACTTAATACCATTCAAGAACACTCGTCTTTTTGTTATATCAATAAAAAAATATCACAAAACTTGACGAAATTGCAGAAAAATATGAGATTTTATCTGTTTTCAACCAAACCTAATTTTATAAAAATCATCTCCATGAAACGAACTCAAGTACGGCATTGAAATTTTCGTCCTTTTGAAATAGTCTATTATCACGATGAGAGTTTATTAGATTTCATCTTAAGTTTACGTGAAATTATTTCAATGCTGTTTTCATTCGTTAGGACGTGGAACTGTTTAAAAACATGGAACTAAAAGTAAAATCAAAAATAAATCCTACAAAAGTTAAAAAGTTAATTCGAGTTATATTAACTCAACATTATGAATAAAACTTCTTTCTACGAAGAAATGGTTTAGGGGGAGGGTATGGCAGTAGGGGTACTCAAATGTAAAGAGACTAATCAAAGATTACGCGAGGAAATAAATGTTGGGAACCACTGTGCTAATCGAACATCCGGCGATTGACGTCCGGTTGAGGAAGATCCAGTGGCGAAACCAGGGGGTGGCTATCGGGGTGGAGCACCCCCATTGGACCAAAATTCTTTATTTTATTTAAAATCACTACAGCTGTTTTTTCTTAATCTCCCTTTAAAAAAAGTGAAAAAATATCATCCGGGTTTTTGACAGGCTCGAAAGTTTTCCCACTTTTGTAGTCATTTCACTCGTATTTGCAGCGTTGACACGGTCAAAATCATGTTTTTGCTAGTTATTTCATTGTGTTTTTTGTTAAATTATCGAAAGTATTGTAGTGTTCTTTATGATTCTTATTGTCAGGTGAGTAAAGTCTGTAAAGTTACAGTGATTTGGTTTACTAAGCCATAAGATTTGACATTCGTCACGACGATACAAAACTTTTTATACCTCATTTCCCCCCCCCCCCCGACCCGAATCCTTGATTCGCCACTGGGAAGATCTCTGCATTATTTTATCCAGCAAAAGTAGACGCGTATTTCTTTCTGAACCCAGAACGATAGAGAGCGTTATTATTTCATAATGCGCATGATCTCAAGTACTTGGTCTAAATTTGGGAGCTGACATTTTGACGCATTCCTCGCGAACCTCCCACGCATCGTGAGCTCGAGACCACACAGAATTTTTAGCATGAGGAGGAAATGTCCTTTCTTTCATATTTAAAAAAGTATTTTCCCCTTCCGTTTAGCATGAATTGAAAGGTAATTCCTAATGTATCATCTATCAATGCTGAGTTCTATGCAAAGTACCAAAAAATTGCTCAGAATCAAGTGCGTTACATAAAGTGATTAGGCATCTTAGATTAGCCGGACTTTCAAGAGTTTTAACTCTTCTGCCCTGAACTGTCCTGAACTCCCGAATTTTTCCAAATAATTCAAATCAAATAATCCAGCTTCTACAGCTTTTTGCTCACAGCGGGAAGTAGCGCAATTTAAATTATAAATTAACTCGATCTAATTTTTTTTTAAATTTCAGTTTCTAAAGAATTCTCCTTTTCAATTTTCAATGTACATAGAATATGGCCACTCTGTTATCTTTAGTTTAGTTACGCAATAGAACTTAATTAATTTGGAGCAGATGAAATCGCAATAAGAATTGGTTTATTCAAAAATTCTAATTAAAAAAATGTATCGAAAAGCGAGCACAGCAAGAGTAAACGTCACATTTTAAGTCAAAAATAGTAATAAAAATTATTTTGAATATTTTATAGTTTTAAGAAATAATTTATAATGAATAAATAAACATTAAACAACTTTAATATATAAAATGATAATAACTATAATTTATTGTTAAAAATTTTTTTTAAAAATAATAACAGTATAAAATATTTTGAATACAGTAATTTTACAATAAAAACTCAAGCAGGATAATTCATATCCACAATGTGCTGAAGCTGTTTTTAAAAAAGGTGAACATTTTAACTACTATTTGACTGATATTGTCAAGTAAAATAAAACAGGCGCTTATAATACATAATACGAGCGTATTTAACTAACGAAATCAAATCAGAGATTTAAAAAAAAATTCTAAAATTTTTACTTTTCACTCTCAATTAATCAAAATAAATTCGAATTACAGAGTATATTTTAACATTCTATTAATAAGAAATTCAATGGACTAGAGAAAAATTTCTCATTACCAACGAATCAATAAGAAATTCAATGGACTAGACAAAAATTTCGCATTACCAACGAATTAATAAGAAATTCAATGGACTAGAGAAAAATTTCGCATTACCAGCGAATTCGAATTACGTCCGAATTAGCCAAATTTCACAGTATTGACGTACCGTTTTGAACCATATTAATATTATTAATGTAGATGAATCATCGCGGGGGAAAAAACTGGAGAGCTAATAGAAAAATATAGGGAGGTCATAAATTATTGAACCCATTTCAAAAATTAATAAAAAAACTAATAATGTATCAACTAAGGATTTTTTTATATGAAAGCGAATATTAAAAAGTTTTTTTCAGATAGGTAGCGCGCCGTTGCGGCGGTCTAAGTGGCCATAAATTATCGAACATCTCCCATTTTTGAGAACCAGTATCTGCGAAACTATTAAAATTAGAGAAAAAAATAAAAGCATGTATTTGTAGGGAATTTTACGCTGTTTAATTTGTTAAATCGATTGTAATTCGGAAACTGGATAGTTTTCGAAATATTCAAGAAAAACTAAAGAAGGAAACCAGAAAACGCGTATCGGCTTCTGCCGATCGGTAGGCCATTGCGTATGGAAATCTCTCGCTGTAGCAAATTTAGAAAACCGTAATGGTAGGCCATCTATCTGAAAAAAAACTTTTATATTTGCTCTCTCATTTTAATAAAGCGCAGTTGTAACATTATTAGTTTTTAAAATTAATTTTTGAAATGTGTCGTATAATTTATGACTATCCTGTGTATTATTTATACTTCTATATCCTATCTTGCTGGGTTTTTTGGAAAATTTATAATAAAGAACCATTTTGTGGTTTCTGAATTTTTCTTTTTCTTTTCTCATTTTTTTTATTTTTTACCCTCTCCCCATTCTCAAACAGCTAGGATCCCGGTTTGTGCCTTCGGTTCAAGAGCGTCCTAGATTTAAGCCAGAAAAACTGGTCACTTTATGTATTCGGAATTCAGTGCAACTTCTTATACGGAGCAATATATTATTAAAAAAAGCAATATATAGTTTTTGTCTTTCGAGACACCTGTAAATGCAATTATTTTGATATTATTATCTTCAAATGAAAGAAAATAATACTAACTAACATCCTATTTAGGACATCAGTTTTTTCAAGACTCGAATTCTGTCGTAACTAATGTGACCATACATCCCGTTTTAAATGGGACCATCCCCAAGCACAGTTTCGGGACACCGAAAAGTCTCGTTCTCTGAAAGAAAGCAACCCATACTAACAATTTCAAAAAAAGTATGAAAAATGTAAGTAAAAAGAACCCGACTGTAGCGTTGCAATGGCGTCCATGCGCAATATGTTTCAAACTCATTTCAAGTCGGTCAGAAACCTTGTAGCTTGCACTTTTTTCGAACTTCATAACACCCCCTTCCCCCCGAAAAAGGGATAGAATGGAACACTGGAAATATTTCAACCAAACTCGTAGGTTGAAATTCTTCAAACTCTTTCAAGTCAATAACCTGAATCATGCAAACGTTCGGATTATTTATTATTGAATAACATTTTATGTCTACCCTGCGCTAATGCAACCATAGAACGGGAAAAGGCTGTGAATGAGTAGGAACACAGAGTTGAGAATCGCATTCTTGAAGCAAAGTGAATTACAAAAATAAATTTTAAGAAATCCTGCCAGGAATTTCATTCATATTTGAAATCTCCTTCAATCATCCTTCACTCAAAATGGCAGGCTCAGTGGCACCTTAAAGGGGTAAATAAGCTTCACTCTATCAAACATCTGATTACCTGTTGGCCTAGTTTGCCCAACAAAAAGCTTGATACAGTCCTTACCCGATTAAGGATTGGCCACACTCGATTCACCCATAGGCATCTGTTATTGGGGGAGCCCGCCCTCTTTGTACAGTATAACAATGTCAAATGACTGTGACAAATGACCTTCTCATCGAATGCCCACAATTTAATCTTCAACGCATTCGCTGCTTTCATTCTTCCTCTTTTACTCTAAAAGACATTCTTTATGAAATTCCTCACCCACGACTTTTTACTTTCTTAAAACTGATTGGTTTTTACTATTTTATCTGAATATTTTTTACCATGATTTGGAGTCGTCTTATCCCTATGATTAGTTTTTTGTAGTCTTCACAATTTGACAAGTCACGATGCGTGACAGTTCTTTTGCTTTTTTTAACCAACTCTTAAAGTAAGACTTTATCTCGCACCATAAATTTGGCGTAGTGTTAATAGTATAATCAACCATGTTTTTTATGCCAGTAAACTCAATCAAATCCTATTTGAAATCAACACCAAATGTACTTCAGCAAATTTGGTGTTTGGAAAAATATAAAACCACATGAATTATTTATATGCACTTGTTCATTCCTTTTCTGTTCATTAATAAATAATAGCTAAAGAAATGCGAGATTCCTTGAATGCATAGATGTCTCGTTTTGAGAGGGAAAAATAAATTGTCGCATTATCCATAACAGACATTCATATTTCTTTCTGTGGGAAAATCGCACTTTCAATAGATAAATGTGTTTCAACAAACTCCCCCTGTCGGTCCTTTGTACCAAAGATAACTACCCGGCCTCGGTTTCGATTCGGAGTTTGAATTTAGAAACCAGGGTTTAACAACCGTCCCGGAATCGTTAAAGGTAAGCTATGGCCAATGACACACTTGGCAGCTCCTCTCCCAAGGACGCGTCTTCGAGTCACCGACCCTCCACACTCCCACCCCAGACGTCTGATGAGATCTTGATCTTGATGATCCAGATCTGCACGACACCCCACCTGCATTGTTTAAATGTTTCTGTGCTAATCTAAAAAGTGGTTCGTTGTTTGCGCTGGTTTCAGTTTTGATTTCAACAATCCTTGGTACAGTTCAGAGGTTCTCAACCTTTCAAAGATTGGGATACACACTTGTATACCTGTTCTAACCCTTAAAGTTCCAGTGTTGCCTTTAAGCAATACACCCAATTTTGTCTTCTAAAATCTTGGGAATTAGACTGAAGCTCTAATGCCTGTTGTTGCCTATAGGAAACATACTGAAATTTTTATTAAATGAATTTAAAACTTATAGTGACAGCCTGAGTGCTGCTAAAAAAATATAAATAAATTGATGTTTTTTACTTAAGGCTGCATCTTTTTTGCTTTGTTCTTACGCTTGAGAAAGCCATATTTTATTCCACAATGTTGAAGGAAATTCTTTATCCGTATTATTATTTATTAAAATTTATCTGTGTTTGATAATATAGAATTTTATCAAGATTTTTTTCAATTAAAGCCCAGTCTTGTCAATGAGTTTACATTATTTTAAAACAAAATAGGATTTGTTAAAGTATTTTTTTCCATGTTTTATTCAAGAAATGAAAGTTAAAAATCATTTTAAAATTAATTTTATAAATAATCGGGATCGTCGCAATATTTAATAGATTCACAATGTAATCTGCAGGCATTCTATATCTTTAAAGCAACGCAATTTTAATTTTTCTTACAGAATACTCATTAACTTATCATTTGGACTAATTATCATAGTTATAAAGGAAAAAATATCAAAACCGGATGAACACATCATGGAATAGATTTAAATCCGTAAGATGTATTACGATTTGCGACCTTTTAAGATTGAAGATGATTGCGACTAACGGTCTCCTAAGAATTTCTCTTCTTAAGAATTTTGTTTTGTAAACATCCTTAATTTATTTCTGTTGGATTTTGGAAGTTAAAACAATCATACCTTCTCCTCGACTTACGACCATCTGCTGTTGCGACTATCTGTCATTACGACCCTAAAAAATAAATGTCAAATTTCAAAATAAAACGCAATTCCAGTTGTAATTTTGCTTTTCAGTACGTACAATTGAGTACATATTCTGTATATTTTGCTTTACGTATAATAGTTATAAGTATATAGATTGAATTTTTCTTTATGTGCAATAGTTATAAGAATATATATTGCATTTTTGTGTTTTATGTACACTTTTCATTACTTGTCTCTTCCTAAAAATTTTGCTTTGTAAACCCCCTTATCCCATTTCTGTTCGATTTAATAAGTTGAAAAACTTACACCTTCTCCTCGACTCGTGACTTAAATGAGTTACAGCCATCAGCACTTCAGACCGCAAAAATTAAATTTCGAAATAAAACGAAATTTCAAATTTTATTTTTGTTCTTGATATGTTTAAGAGGATAGTATGTATTTTTTATGTGCAATAGTTATTCTTACATAGACTGAATTTTTGTGTTTCACGTATGGTTTTCATAGCCTGTTTGAATGAAAATAGTATTGAAAAATATAAATCAGACTTCAGACATGTCGGTTGAAACGGAACTTGATTGTAAGTCGAGGAGATTCTGTAATATCAAAATGCCTGTTGTTTTACTGCATTGCAAAAAAAATTGAAGTGCATGTGGATGGACAGAAAACAAATATTTCTGTTCATTTACTGCAAAATTGCACTGTTTTACAGGAAGTATGTTTTTTGATCGAGCGGAGCGAGGTCCTGTTTTATCTCGACCATTCGACATTTCGGCTGTTTGTCTGTAAATTTGTTTGTTACACAGTCACGACCTAACGCATTGTCTTCAAATTTGTCATGATTGTTTTTTGAAGTCATTAAAAACGACCCATGTCTAAGGATATATATATTTTTATTCCTTTTCAAGAAAGTGTCCGTTTTAATGGTCCCATTTCAATAATTCCGTTTCAATATGGCGGGCATTTTAATGGGCCCGTTTCATGTAATGTACAGATTTTTTCTATGAATGTAGTCAAGCGGAACTCCATTCATAATACTTCCAAAGATAGCGATTATAGCAAATGACATTTAATTAAAATTTTGTTAATACTGATAAAAGCAGACATTTAATTGTAATTTTATAAATTCTAAGAAAAGCAGAGATTTGTGCAAGTGATTCGCATTCGAAAAGAAAAAAGCATTGCCTAATCCTTTAAAGACAGCGATAAAATCAATTCTTAGTGAGTTTTTTTTGTTTCTGTTTTGAAGTGAGGTTTACTGTTATTAGTGTAACTGTTTACAGAACTATTAGTATATTTATTCAGCGAAATTACGCTTAAGCAAAAAAGTTAGAGTTGTGAAAGTAATGTCTCGTACCTATGATAAAGCAGTCATAAGCTATCATTTGATCGCATCTTGCCTAATGGAGAATCCTGGATGTTCGAGATTATGACAAAAAGAGAAAAGAAAAGTATATTACAAAAGAAAAGATAATCCCTGCATTAACTTTCTACTTACATCGATAACCTAGAGTCCAGTCGAATTGAACTTTGGCGTATTTTTGTCTTAAATGTGCTGAGGCAAAATCAATGAGACAAAATGAAAATTTCAAATTTAATTTTCACGACTTTTTATTGAATAACAGCCATACCGAAATTGTTTGAAACTGTATAGCAACACTTTTAGAATTGGATTTTTTCTCACACCAATTGGGATAGATCGAAATATACTTGTAAGCCTTTTTCGAAGACTCTTTTTTCTTTCGACAAGAGTGAGACCTATGCAAAGTTGAGCCGCACAAGAGTTTATGAGCCATATTCAAACGTTTTGAATATGGCCATGAAAATGACGACTTTCAAAACCTTGGAAAATGTCAAAACATCCAAAATGTACTTTCATCTGTGCATGAAAAACATTGAATCACTATTCATGAGCTATCTGAAGAATGCATTACTAGGAATTGTTCAGTTCAGTCCATTCTGACTGAAGATTTGGATATGAGGAAGTGTTTGCCAAGTGCTGAAACTGCTATCTCCAGACGAAACGGAAGACCGGTTTTCAAGTGCTTTTGATGTCCTTAAATGTGAAACGATTGCAGCAGAGCCCAGATAGCAATTTTAGTTGGCAGCAAGCTTACAACAAATTTGACATGACAAGAGTGCAAGCTTGAAACAAGTTTGACATGACAAGAGAGCAAGTTTGCAACAAGTTAACGCAAGCTTCGAAGTCACCATGGGACGAACTTGCAGCAAGCTTGCCGAGTCAAACTCATTCCAAATTATACAGAGTACGGACACAACCTGGATTAGGGCTCGTGACCTACCGGGTCAGAAGCTGACGCGCTAACCACGGGGCCAGTTAAATTCGGAGAGGGGAAGATAGATTTCGCTAATACATCGTTCGATTCGATTCGTATACGATTTATTTTAAACTGTTTTCTTGATTTCATTAATTTTTTGAGTTGAGAATATGATTTGAAGTCAAAGATAGAGCGAATTTCGCTAATAACTACGTTTTACTAGTAGAATAAATTATGAAATTAGAGCTCAAAAGTAATTACTTTAAAATGGGACAAAATGTATAAGTTTATTTTTCAACAAACATTGACTGTTTGATTTATGGCTACGATTCAAAGAGACCCAACGCAATTTTCAACTCATCTTTCTCTGCCGTAACAAGTGCGAAGTAAATACATTTTTCTGTACAGAAGTGTCGAGAGCTAAGACCCTGTAACTTTTAGCGCATGCGTGGGCGGGGTTCAAAGTCGGTATCTATCAAGCGTCTTCACTCTGCGTGTTTTAAGCTGGACCTTTACGAGCTGTCCGCTTCACGCAAATGGGGTGGTGGCAACACCATTCCATTTGTCAGTCCATCCATTTAGGTAGGTTATTCAACGGCTGCTCCGTGCATGCCATAAACACATCAATTACGGGCACTCCGATCTCCTATGGCACTTACTTTTTCTCCCGCCTTTAAAGCGCGAACCTCCTCCTGCTCGGATTTCCTCTAGTGTGAAAGAGCCTCACACTCCCTCACGTATCTACACAGGTCGCATTTCAGCATTTATGGCCCGGCAGTCCTAATGGATTTCAAGAGAAGTTGGATTTCCAAACTTCTGACCACACCACGAAAATCCTCATCGGAATTTCGCATTGAGTACCGGTTTTGGAGTGGCTTGACCGAATTTACGTGGAGATGAGCACTCGCGAATGTCTAGCTTTAGATCTGAGGGTTGGGCACTTGCCCCGATGAATTTTGATCACTTCTCGTATACTGGCTGAAATCAGTGGCGAATACAAGATTTTGGTCTAGAGGGGGACTGAGGTCATAACAATTTTGTATCGTCGTGACCTCATGGCTTATGAAAGTCAGAACACTTTAACTTGACTCACCTGACAATAAGACAAAGGGCACTACAATACTTTCGATAATTTAATAAAAACACATTGAAATAACTAGAAAAAAAGTTTTTCGACCGCGTTAACGCTACCAGTACTAGTGGAGTGATTACAAAATAGGGGAAATTTTCCCGTTCGTCAAGCCAGAAAGCAATGTTGCCACGTTTTATTTTTAAATAAAAGAGATTAAGAACAAGCAGGTGTAAAAATTTTAAAAAAATCAAGAATTTCTGTTGAGCTCTAGGGGAGCCTGCAGCTCCATAGCACCCCCTCCCCCTGGATTCTCCACTGGCTGAAATACTGAAAATTTTTTATGATGCTGCAGAAACATCTAATAGTGCTACCAAACTCTCTCTCTTTTGATAAAATGAGAACAATTATCCCATTATCAGTTGATCAAAGTACAAATCTAAAATCTAGCGTTACAGTAAGCATTCCTTTGATGAGATAATAAGATATTCAGATCTATTGTTGTATCTGAAAAAGCTGCTGGGTAATTGGGAAATTGAAAATAAGTATTTCTTCATTTATTGAATACTTAGTGAAATGTTCCCGAAATTTGCAAATGCTGATATGTTATCATGAAGTCGAAACAAACATATCATATTCATTGCCCCATAAAAAGTTCGTGTGAAAGGAAAATATAAATAATAGATATTTTAAAAAACCATCGCATAGGATAAATAATAGAAATGCGGTAATATTATAATCATTAAAGTAGATAGGAAATTTTTGGAAACTGTTCCCGTGCTTAAGCTATCTACAGATTAAAGGGCCACAGTTACTGTAATCAGAAAATCTGAGCCACAATGTCAGTCACGAATTATTTTCCTTTTAATGTCCTTTCTCAATTCTTTTTAAATGAAAAATATTTTTAGCTGTAATAGAGAATCTCTGACTATATATTCAAACTGGAAATTTTTCTATTAATTAAATTTTAGTCAGTAAGGAGAACTTAGACCAAAGATTCACCACTTTTAACTTTCTCATATACGAAGTAAACCAACAGAAAATATTGTCATTGTCCAAAAATTCGAGCTCGGGAGTTTGATGAATATCTCCTTTTGAGACCTCCTTGAATGAAAAAATTATTTTTGGAAGTCCGTCTGTACTATGTAAGCACGATAACTCAATAAAGCAAAAAGATAGAAAGATTAAATTTCGTATGTTGTCTTCATACTGAAATTGTAGATTTCTACGAAATTTAGGACGAAAATCGTTAGCGGATTTTTCTGTCTCTCTGTCTTTAATTTTTTAAGTTATTTGTTCTTATGATAATTCAAAAACGCAGCTAGCAAAAAAAGGAAATTGGATACATTGTTTTATAATTGTCGATCTGTATCAAATTTTGTACAGATTTTTTTTGTAAATTTTGCGCAAAAGTTCAGACAATAGATTTTCTTTCATTGGAGAAATGTAAGGATGCCATAATTTTCAAGCATTGATACGGGAAGAATAATTGCTAAATAAATAATGGTTTATTTTACTCTGAAGGAAATGAGTAAAGATTAAGCTATCTAATAAAATAAACACATAGAATAATAAAAAAGGTTCGAGGTCATTCCTTTTTAGACCAGTCAGATTTTAAAGTTAATTTTACTTTCTGAATTATATCATTTTCTCCTTTCACATAATTATAAAATTGGTCGCAAGTCATTTTAAAATTATAAGGACAAATGAAACCTGTTTTTTTCATCCGCCTGTTTCTTTCGCCCGGTGTCTCGTGTAGATTTTAGCCAGAAAACGGGACAAATAGTAATACGGGACTAAGTAGTGAAATACGTTGACAATCCCCGCAACCCCAGCGAAATGACATCAGCGCTTTCGAATATTGTTCAGCAACGGATTCCGAGACTACCACTTTTGGACGATTGTACACAGGAAAGGGGTGTCAGGCAATGAGTCATATGAGAGTATTCTGTTCACGCTTAGTAAAATGTAAACATCACCCTCCCATTCTTCACTTTCCTCCTATTTTGAGATAAAAATAACTCAGCCCGGCGCATGCGCAAAAGCACGGAGGGTTTCCGAATCCGTTGCTAAACAATACCAAATTTATCTCTCGCCGCATTCACTAGCGTGAATGCCTGCCATTTTGAAGCTCCGAACACTAGTCCGGAAGTAAGCTTGAAATCCGGACTATCCGAACAAAATCCGGAAGTATGGTAACCCCTATGAAAGGCAGATTTAAGTTGATTAGGTTCGCATTCTTGTACCCCGAGAGCATGAACTAACTCCATTATTTTTTTTCTCAAATTCAAATACTTCTTCCTGCTTTATGGCTACTCCCTAAAAATTATTAAGCGTGAAATGATTTTCTTAACATTTTATAAACATCTCAATACTTTTTTTACTTTTCAACAAACTACTTAAGACGGCGGAAGTTCTCAAAAAAATTTAAATCGAACCCTACTTCGCTCATCACTCACATGTTCCCAGTTTCAACGAGAATAATAAGTGAACATAAAGCAGATGGCCTGTAGTTCGGAGAACTGATTACCCCGTCCAAGAGGCAGGTGCCAATACGTCATAGCAAACCTTGAGATATCTGGGGTCACTGAACATGACGTCAATCTGCCTGGTTTGAGGCTTCACCTGTGATTTGTCTGAATTGTTAAGGCCAAGCACATCTTAGCTAATACCTTTTTTGTTTCTTCTCGGAGTCATTTTTAAAAAGTTTAGGATCTCAATTCTCAGAATCTTTTCTTGGATGTCTAAATTTCAGTCTCGTGAACATTTCTTAAGAATCCTCGCGTTTTGAGAGTAAACTGGCATAAAAAATGAAAGCAAGATTTTTAAAAAAGTAAAAGTAAACTATATATAATTTTAAAGTTCATTCCTGGACAAGTTTGAAATACCTGGGGTCAGTAAATATGACGTCAATCTGCTAAGGTTTCGCCTATGATTTAACTGATTTGTTAAAGGTCAGACGCATCTTAGCGTCTTTGTCTAATCCCTTCTGAAAGTGACTGCTTGATTTATAAGTAACCCGCAGTACGCGCACGGCGTTGCCCGTGGAATCATGGGGGGGGGGGGGGAATGCCCACAATGACATGAAAAAGTTTTGAAAACAAAATCAAAACAAAAGATACACGTTATTAATTTTCCCGCCTACTTTTCATTGCGATAATGACATTTCAGAGCAGAAATGTATATATTATTGAGATGACGATGACGCGAACGTAATGATGTCACATGCCGGAAGGAATCGGATTGTAATGAAAGCATATGACGTCACCTGCCGCGAGGAAGGTCACTCACCAGCCAATGAATTGCAACAATGCATTTTGCACGATCGTCCGGAGAAACTCTCGCTGTTAAATCTCGCTAGCAAAAAAAACTGTTTGAACTGATCAGGGAAAAATTAATTAAAAAAATATTTTAACCGTTCTTGTTTTAAATCCGACAGAAACGTTCCAGTTATAAGCCGAAAAAAATGAACATTATAGAGATGTTAGAATGTCAGATGCTGGAATTTGAAGAAACCCTTATTAAAAATTACCATAAAAGTGACTATTTTTCAAAAATTTCTCAAAATTCAGTAAATTACGTTAGACGTACGAAACAAACTTCATTAGAACGGAAATCGTTTATTCTTTCCGATGGTGCAACTGTTTTTTTTCGTACAATTATTCAAAGCCATGCTATTGAGAAATGGGTGCGAAAAATCACCCAAAACAACACAAAATATTAAATAAAAAATTTTCTAGATTAAATTTTAAAATTCCGGCTTCGAGGTGCATTCAGTCACCATTACGACTACCTGTGTGCCAAATTTCATGGTTGTAAGTGCGATAGATTCATCTGGACATCGCAGACACACACACTTACACACACGCGCGCACAAACATTGTCTTTTATAAGTATAGATGCGACCATGCTTCTCATTCTGAACGGGGCAGTCCCGTTTTTAGCTAGCCTGTCCCGTTGTTCCCAAGCACAACTTCGGGACAACCAAATCCCCCGTTTTCAGGAAGAGAGCCACCCACAATAACAATTTCAAACAAGAAGTTACCAAAAATCCGATGGTAATGTCTAGTAGCCCGTTGATGAAGGAGCATGCGCTATACGTGTCACACATATGTAAGTTGGTCAAAAGCCTCCTATCTCGCACTTAGTTCTAACTTCATTACACCGCATGAAGTGACAGAATGAAACACTGGGAACACTTAAACAGAAAGTCGTTGGGTGGAACTGTTCAAACACTTTCACTCCAATGACTTAAATCATACGAACTTTCTTAAAATTATTGAATATACTGTATGTCTGCCCGACGCTAATTGAAAGGGCCTTTTTTCTTATGAATGAGTTGTGGATGAGCTAGAAAACACAATTGCAAGTCGCAGTTTATATAAAACAACGTTAATTAACAAAGTTAATTTTAAGAAATCCTGCCAAGAATTTAATTCTCTGTTTAAATCTACACCAATTATACTGAAGCAAAAACGTGTTGTTAAAAAAAATTCAAGATCACACGAATTATTTACTTTCACGTTTTCATTCCTGTTCTTTTCATTAATAAATAAAAAAAAGAAGAAATATGTGTTTTCTTGAATTCACATAATATTGCCTAAAAATTAAAAAATGTCCCTTTTTGAGGGGGAAAAATAATTGGTCACTTTATTCATGAGTCGCTTTACATATTTCTAAGTCTCAACTCTTTGTAACATTTCATGATCGTCAACTTGCAGTCTGGTGAATATTTTTTCAAAGTCTTCCCGTTTTCAACGTAATAGAATTCGTAAAATGAAATTAAGAGTTAAAAAAAAGTTAAACAGTTTTATCAAAAATTCGCTCCCAAGGCAGTGGCGTAGAGAGGAGGATAAGTGAGGCTCGGGTCATAATGTGATTTTTTCGCCCCCCCCCCGTCATCAGTACCCTAGCTCGTGTAAACAGCACCCGAGTCATGGGTATTTTTTCACCCCCTCATCGTATTTGAAAGGCGACATAAACACATTAATTAATGAGTTCCAGCGAGGGTGAGTGGAGCCCGGAAAATCTCAGTCATCATCATCGGCTTAACAAGAGTAAACGGCGCCAGGATACGGTATTATTTTTACATCCCTTCTTCTGCTTTACTCCCATATTTTGCTTTAAAAATGGCATAAAAGCAGTATCATTATGCCTCCTTCTTTTGCTCCCCCTTAAAACTGGCCCTCTGGGACGTCTATACTCCTCTTGCCTCCCGGTCGTTAAGTTACTGTCTGAAGTCTCTTAAAGAAATTTCGAAATAGTAACACCACTTCAATTTGCTTGTTTCAAGGCTTCACCTGCAATTTGCCTCCTTTCTTAAAGACAGACTCGTATTCGATAACCCTTTCTAGTTTTTCTTGTTTGCATTTTTATGAGTCATTTTTAATATTTCTAGGGCTCAACTTTTCGGATTTTTTCATGAGCGTTTGTTAAAAGTGTCCTGCAGTAATTTATCCAGATAACGGACCCAGCATCACACAAAAGGTTTTATTTGGACATGAACACAAACACACGCACACAGGACGAATCACAGGAACAACAGGTACACAGAAAAGAAATAAGTACGTCAGGCCTCTTCGGCCCCGAGATTGCATCTGCTAGAGAAGGGAAAAATATTTCCCCTTTACAATTTCCGGTAGGGATTAATTCTCTAACAGCGTTCTTGATAGCAGTTTGGTGTTTTTTTTAAGCCTTTGAACGTTAAATGGTCAAAAAATACGTTCATGCCAAGCCTTTAGATATCTGGAGTCAGTGAACATGACGTCAATTTGCTTGGCTCAAGGCTTTACCTAAGAGATACTTGTTTGATTTCTTATGGTCACATGAAAAAATCATTTCCAGTCACATGACAATTTTCAGATTGTAGTCTAGAGAAAACTTTTTAAATATTCCGTGGCTTGCGATTTGAAAGCGATGGATAAAAAGTTCTTAGTACCCGTACGCAAATAAAAGTTTATAAGGCTCTTGTCAGCCCATAAGGGTTGTCTTATTTGGACCATCGCTTAGATTGGGTCATTAACGTTAACCTCAATTCTTTTAAATAATTGGGCGCTGAAGTAGACAACTTAAGTTGCAACGATGTCAATTTGATTTTTGGAATCATTTGTATGAGACAGCGTTACGTGGCTGTAATTAGAGAACAAATGTTTATATAAATATATCATGTACCATCAATAATTTTACAAAAGACTAATTTTTTCAAGCAAGTTTGCTGAAATTTGTTTGTCTACAATTTACAAAAATATTTTAAAGATAAGATTTGGTGATTTTGTGTGTGCATGCGTGCATGTGCGTGCGTGTGTATGAAATTATAAAAGCGCTCAGATTGGACCACAAACAGTTGCCAGAATTGGACCATCGACTTCTAGAAATACAGATTTAGCCCAAGAGGCAGTTACAATAACTAGTAGTAAACATAATTTGGAATTGGAACAAGCCAAAAAAATACAATGAAGGGAAGATTTGAAATATCAAATTTTAGTTCAAAAGAACAAAAATTAAAACTACATAATTTTGTATCATATCTGAAGAAGCAAAGGAAGAAGAAATAGTCTAGGTCAAAAATTCCATACTTGGGTTCATACATTATGTGCTGGCGTGAATTTGGAATCAAAAAACATTTTTGCTTTAACTGTGCATGAAGAATTTGGTGATCCAACTTGAGAAACCAGTTTCGTTAATTGGACCGATGACATAATTTTAATAAGCGATTTGTTCCCAAATTAAAATGTATTTTTGAATGTTAATTACGCTTTTTTAAATTAAGATAAATAAAGTAAAAAAATTCTTCTGCCGTAAAACGGGATTACTTTGCACTGGTGGATGTAACTTTGCACAAATATAAAATTTTTGTGAAAAATGAAATAGAAATCAACCGATTAGAGATACGGGATTAAGATTTTTTCTAGCGTCTTGGCAACACTGATTAGAGTATTTGATTCCTTAAATGTATAAAACAATAATTTTGTAAGTTAAATAAGGAAGAAAAAATGAGCCAGTTCTTCATCGAAAATTTTAGTGCTGAAAAATCTGTCTCTGGTGAATAAACTATGGCATTTCTGAATGCAAGTGTATTTAATTGTGAAGGATAATAAACCCAGGCTTCATTTTGCTGCTTTGGATGCCAATTATATTTTTTACTTAAGTTGTAATAAATTTTTTTCTAATCTGGGATAACTTTGCACCGGAAAGGAAGGATTCCTTGCACCATAAATATTTGCAGTAAAAAGCATCCCCGGTTGAGTTTTTATTTTATTTTTATATTAAGTAACATTAAGAACAATGTTTTCTTAAGCTCCAGATATGCCCAGGGTGTATAAATGGAAGTAAGATACTTGTAAGTAAATAGAGTTATCTCCAGAGACATTAGAAGCTTGATTTAAAGCCATTCCATAAGTTTAGGGTATCCTTAAAGAGGCAGAAACTTCTTTTGGTACCCCAAGCGAATAGTTTGTTACAAAAGAAAGCTAATTAATTCATGTAAAGGAAATCTTTTTCTCCAATGAGAAGGAAAAGACCGTTGTAACATATAATCCAGTTCAGTGACTTCAGTTTTCCTGTTAGTAGTATAGATCTTAAAATGATAATAAAATTTATCTTACTAAAAAGAATTGGTAATAGATATACATATTAGTAGATATATATATATTAATAACTAATAATTATAATAATAATTGGATAAAAGGATTTCTAAAACGTCATCTTGATTTTACCGGATACAGTGCCATAAAATTGTTTATTATGATCATATATTTAAAAAAGATATTTTTTTCCCTTGAATATTTCCACCCTGGCTTTCAATAAATATATATAAAATTGCATCGAGTGAATTTGATTTAGAAATATAGTGAAATTAACCAGTGCAAAGAATCTCCGCTTATGAGGTAACTTTGCATCAAAATTACGAAAAATCATAATTAATTATTAAATTACTGTATGATTCAAATTTTGCTGCAGAACGTTTCTCTAGTTAATTAATTATTCAACAAGAAAAAAAAGTCAGAGAAGCTTTTCTTTTTTAGAGAAATAAATACCATTAATTTCGACATTATGTTTGATGTCTTGAAATTCGGTGCAAAGTAACTCTTTTTTACGGTACTTTTTAAAATTAAAATTACTCCTATATCTCTGCACAGTTAAAAAAATGCTTCGGTGGTCCAAATAAGAAACCTTTCCCTTCATACTGGCATGCATAAATAAGCATAATATAACCGGAAACAAACAAAACTGGCACAAAAATGTCAATTTTTAAAAAAATGCAAAAAAATAAATAATTTTTGTAATAATTTTCATTAATCAATATTTTAAATATCCATAATTCGTAAATTTATTTAACAATAAATCTATCGATTAATTAAATACGCATTGAAATTTAATATTTAGTGGAGTGACCCCGAATTTGTACCGGCACTTAGATGGGAGAGCATCATATCTTCAATTCGATTAAATATTTGGTCTGTAAAATAGGCAAATTATGTTTTAACAATATTAACAAATGTTCTCTCACAGTGATTACAGTTAAAGAACACCTGTTTAGATCTAGGCATCAGCAATCGATTATTTTAACAAAAGACAAAAAGCCCTTACTCTCTTCTAAATTAAGTAGGAAGATATATTAAATCTTCAGATAGGAAATTTCTTTAGCTAGAATTTACTATGATCATTTTATGAAAATAGTTTAAAATTAAGTTTTGGGGGATATTTTTTTGTTATTGTCCAAAGGTTGCCTTGATTGGACCGCAAATGGTTGCGTAAATTGGATAATTTGAATCAATGGAGTTATTAAATTCAACAATGGAGTTATTAATTCAAAATTCAACAGCTGAAATATCAGATTTCATTCGAAATTTTAAGAGAAAGAAGAACTACTTACATATTGGATTACTTTCACAATTTGACACGCACGCATACATGTAGTATATACAGGGTGTCCACACCTATCGTGATCAATAGCTAATTTCTAAACCGTTAGAGATAGACATATAGTTTCAATTGGAAAAATGCTTTAAATGATGGGGACAATTATAATATATGATTTTTGAGTGAATAAATATATTTCTGAAAAAAATACGAATTCTAACTTTTTATATGGTCCCCCGGTCCTATCAGTCATATTCAGTAAAATATTCTTGACATTCTAATATTTTAAACAAAAAAAGTTCCACTCTTCAGTGACTAAAACTGAACGAGTTCTGGGGCTTCGAATTTCATGATTTTTTACCAATCAGCGGCCTCGTCGAGCAAGTGCTGCGCATTGATTGGTGGATCATCTTCAAGACGGCCATTGAAATGGTGTAAAGTGGTCTAAGTCAGCGATATTCAAAGCTCCATAACCTGGTCAGTTTTAGTCACAGAAGAGTGGTATTTTTTTTTGTTTAAAATATTAGAGTGTGAACAAAATTTTACTAAATATGACTGATAGGACGGGGGACCGTATAAAAAGTTAGAATTCGTAACTTTTTCGGGAATATATTTATTCACTCAAAACACATATAATTCTTCCCTTCATTTAAAGCATTTTTTCAATTAGAACTACATGTCTATCCCTAACGGTTTAGAAATTAGATATTGTTCACGATAAGTGTGGACACCCAGCATATATAACGCATGAATAAAAAATGAAAAATGCATTAATGCAAACACAAATTACGGAAATAAAAGTAGGAAAATGAAAAAAAGTTGTCTTCTTTCTATTTCGCGCGTAATCTGTGTGTCAATCGAAAAAGCAAAATAAAAATAAACACACAAAAATTTATATATATATATATATATATAGTATATATCTTAAGTAGATTAAAAGTCAAAACAGTATGTTCTAAAAGACAACAAGATCCAATTTTGTAAATTTTTTGTAAAAACTTTAATTTTAACTATAATATATACAGCATATAGCCAAATAATATATGAATACTAATAAATGAACATAAGGATAAAGTCAGAATTAAGATTTAAAATATACAAAAATTGTACATATAATTAAATCTAATAGCGCTTGAAAAAGGCAAGAATTTCAACAATTAAAGTGGCCAGCTAGAATTTGGACTAGATCTTTATGTTAAATCAAGATTTTACAGCGTTATCCATCCATGAAGCCTAATTGTTGAAAGAACAAAAGGAACCCTAAATCATTACAAAATTATTTGACAGAAAAAGATAGCATTAGACTATATTACTATTAAAATATATAGTACATTATAAAATTATTGCGCATTAACTAAGAAATTATGCCACCTTAAAAAAGAAATTATTGCACATTAACAATGAAATCAAAATTTAAGAAAATGTTTTAACATTTTAATATCTTCGAACCAATAAACAAACCTGCTATGTTTTATATAACTCTCAAAGCTCTTATTTATTTGTGCGATAATAACAAATTATAATAAATTATCATACGATATAACAAATTATATTATATTTCGATTTTTCACAATACTTCGGATAGGTGTCAAGTATTTTCAGAGCAAAATTAAAATCAGATTTAATTGCACTCTTTAAATTACAATTTCAGTTTCTTTAATTACTCTAATGAACATCACTTTTTTCACTGCATCATTTGCAAAATCTATATTACATACAACGAATTTTTACGAATCTCTTGTAGACTTAAATTTCTTGCCTACACCAGAAGTAAATTCTCTTGCAGCCATTTCCAGTTTTTCGCCCTGGTACTTAATGGCTAGAGATAGCATGTCACGAACGTTAGTTTTACTCAAATTAGTTATCAAGAAATCCGAGCACTTGTCCTTAAGATCGAACAGCTGGTAATCAGCGGCTGCTTTGAACAAATCCAAAGCGTTCTCAAACTGAAGATCTCCTACCGTGTCTGTGTAAATGTACTGCAATAGTCGGCGCAAGGTGTTTTGATCCATGCCATTAATTTCAATGATATTGCCTTGAATGTCCCTGCTGAAAATTGGACTTCTGGAACAAAGAATATTCTTGTGAGCAGGATACAATTTTGTACCAATTTGCAAACAGACGTCGCTCAGCGTTGCCTCATTTTGCAAATACCTCAAAGCAGCTTTCAAAGGGCATTTCCTATTGCAAGAATTGCAATCCGTTTTTTCTTCAACAGAGTTATGAACTAAATTATTTTCCTCTACTTTTTTAATAAAGTATTCTTCGTATCCCGATGGGCAACTAAAATCATCACCGAAGTCAAAATCCTCTTTCTCTTCTTTAACAATTGAAGAAACATTCGGAGAGCAATATTCGATTTCACTTGACATGACTCCAGTACAAGCCTCAAAAGAGCCTTTGAGAAGTAATGTGTCATTTGGTAAAAATAAATTCTTATTATCGATTAGTTTATTTTTCGAGATCAAAGCATACGATCCTAAAACGGCGACATCGAAATGTGTGTAATCTTCTTTCTCCTGCGATACAATCACCTCTCCATTGGCATCTATTACTGAGAATTCACTGCTGAAAAAGATATAATCCCTGCCTTTTTTAATCAGAGCGTCAACATATACTTCTTCAGACTCAAAATATCGTCTCAAGTACAAGATTAAAGCCATGAAAGGCCCCTTTTGAGTAAAAGACTTCAAAGGATAGACTTTTCTTTCATTTAGAGCAAGTTTATTTGAATGTACTCCAGCACTGATTTGCAATGTACCAAAATCTTCTATAGGCCATGTGAAGGATCCTGTGTATGTTTTCAGCCTCGTTCTAGCATAGCAGAGATCCATAGTTGGAATTTCACGTCCTTTTATCCACATTCGACACTGAACTGTTAGTGTATTATTCGGTAAAAATTCGGCCGATCTTCCCAAAAATGCAGTCCTAGTCAACAGGTCGATCTGAAATATAGACTCGGGGTTTCTCTTTGAAATTAATGGCGATCCATCAGCTGCAAGGAGTGAGAATTCTATATCCATTGCAGAAAATACTTCTTCCCAACTGTTTCTTGTGTAAAGCGAGCACCGAAAAGTGACACCTCCTTTTATTTTTATGCACCACTCTGCCTTACTTATAGAGTCTGCGACGAACAGTGGGCTTACTAAGTCAATTTTATATGTCAATTTCGAGAAATTTTCTATAATCCAGATGCAAGTAAGAGGAGCTCTTTTGCATGTATCAGCAGTCGCCATTACGGACTGTCTACAAGAATATTTATCGCCGTGATTAACGTCTCTTATATCAGAGCAGACGTAGACTATCTCTTAAATTTATACTGCTCCAAAAATACGCAGATATGTAAGTTATCATAACAAGATAAAGATTAAAGTTTTATCGTACGCGAGAAATATATGTGAGTAATGACAAAGGATGAAAAGGAAATTACTTCGCTCTCGCTCTCTTTCTCTGTTGTTTATTCAAGAAGAAATTTATTTTCACATTAGCTACTGTTACCAGCTGTACTAGTTCGCAAATTAACAGGCTATGGTGTTGTAACAAATATTCCTTTAACCTTCGAGGACTCGCATCGGGCTTGCGAGGCCCTGTGCCTGCAAGAATTTATTACAGAAAAATAAACCCCCAACGAAAAAACTCCAGATTCACAGTAGCTGCATTCAAGGTCATTTACTTGCTGACTACAGATATTTCAAGAATTTTCCCTCATTTTTTATCTCAAGAAACAGAAGGTCGAGCCTCCGAAGTCCAATGCGCTCTCGTGTTTCTGTGTAGGATTACTAATAGAAGAGACAGATCACTACAATTTATCGCTATTTGAACTACAAATATGAGATGTGTACGGTCTGCTACTAGCAGACCGTACACATCTCATACGGTCAGTTTCAACAAATTAACAAAATGGTGCAAAATAGAACCTTGCAAAAATATGAGGATGTTTTACACACAGCATCGTTATATAACTACCCGAAACCTTCGGTGAAGCAAAAGTTCTGTACCGGTTCAAAAGTCTTGGAAATGCTTATCGATGAGACAGATGATGCATTAATACTTATATACAGGAGAATTCAGGTAATTTTGGACGGGAAAGCCAGCATTTTCCTAAATACCTTGGAAATACAAGAATTCATCAATTTTATTCCAGCTAATGCGCTCCCTAGAAGAGATTTATCTGAAAATTATTTTATTAATATTTCATATTTTGTACACTAGTGCAACAAATGTTTCCTCTTAAAGTAAATGCAATTTTCTGCGTGTATTGTTGAAAAAATAGGACCCGGGCCTGTGAGGCCCGATGCGCGTCCTCGAGTATGTGTAAGGAACGCGCGTCCTCCCGGGTTAATAAACATAACAACAGTAAAAATTGTAAAACAACATGAAAAATAGCAAGTTTATTGCTGGTACTGAACACACAGTCGATGGCAGCTTCCAGATCATACCCAACACATAGGTTATCCTACATAATAGATCAACATTAGAAGTATCTCCCTGGACAGCTTGTGCGTAACTGCGTATTTTGCCTTCATCATCACACATACCCCCGAACTCGGAGTCGGGCGCTCCCTTTCGGTTGGATAGGTGTGCCTGAAGCTTTATTGAACCCTCCCCCCCCCAAAAAAAAATATAATTCGAATAACATAATTTAAATGCTTCATACCCTATGGGTGAGTGGTAAAAATAAATAACATAATTTAGAAAATATATAACATTAACAGAACATAATTTTGAACAACTATATGCCTAAAATGAATAAAATAAAATAGAAAAACAAAAAAGCAAAAGAAAATGCTAAAATTTTAAAAGATGTCAAAAACAAATGTTAAATGTCTTTCCAGTTAATGATCATGAAGAATTCGCTACCGAATTTTCAATTGGGAGGATGGAAATGAAATATCTTCATTTGTTCAATAAAATCCGTCAAATAACTGCGTACAGGGAACCTCAGCAGAAAGAAACTAAAATCTGAACTGCAGAAAGGCAAGGTTCGGAGGAGCTTAGAAATATCTGGTTTCTAGAACATCACTTCACTCCTGCAGAAGAAAATGCCCTCTCACTGCCGACACAGCTACAGTTACATGCATCATCGATAAATAATATGAAATAGCTAGTAGTTCCGTGAATAGTGAGTCTGGCGTTCAAGGAAAACCATCTAATATTTGCTTTTCATTGCAGTTTGGCGCGTTCAAAGAATACCATCTAATATTTGCTCTTCATTGTAGTTTGGCGTTCATAGAATACCATCTAATATTTGCTCTTCATTGCAGTTTGGCGTTCAAAGAATACCATCTAATATTTGCTCTTCACTGCAGTTTGGCATTCAAAGAATACCATCTAATATTTGCTCTTCACTGCAGTTTGGCGTTCAAAGAATACCATCTAATATTTGCTCTTCATTGCAGTTTTTAAAAGTTTAGTTATTTGTTATTGAATGCTAATTGTTTACATATGTTTCTGCTTTATAATTAAATATCTGCTTTTATTAGTATTAACAAAAATAGCAAAATGGCTATTATCAAAATGGCTGAAATGTTATAATGGCCGCAAAGTGGCCATTGACTCGCCTAATATTGAAACCATTAAAACAACCATCATCTATAAACGAATTCGAAAAATAAAATTCCTAATACATACGTCGCTTTTAATGACTTAAATAAACTTTCGTGCCAAATTCGGATAAAATCGTCAGCGCGTTTGGTTGTAACTGCGTAACAAATAAATTGACAGACTAACAAACGAAATGCCGAATGGTCGAGTTGAAATAGGTCCTCCCTGAAATATCCAACCGAAATCAAATGTGCTCCATGGCTCATATTATAGGATATTAGTTTTAATGCCCTGGCTTCGTGGGTAAATAATTCAAATTTACCCTTCTTACATCATAATTAATTTCAATAATCCGATCATTATAAATTTATTTAAAGACCGTACAATATATTAAGTCCTGCTGAAATTCCTTCAAATTTTGTTTTTTAATTCTGTGACCCGAAATACCTTTCGCTTTTTTTCTGTGACTGACCCGAAATACATTTATTGTCGACGCTATCTTCTATTCATTTAAAGACTGATTTTTATTTATGAATTTGTGATAAATGAGTAGATTGAAATTCCTAACTCACTACGCTGAAATTCGGAAAGGCTAGTCACTTCAGTTTATTTTTTATTTATTTATACAAGGTGTCCTCACTAGTAGTTAACCCATACCATATTCCTAAACCGTTAGAGATTGGTATTCACTTCCAATAGAAAAAATGTTTTAATTGACTTCATGAATCATTTTTTATGTTGTTTGAGTCAATAGAGGAATTGATGAAAAAAATTATGAAATTTAAATTTGCATAAAAGCCCTCGGTTCTTTTAGCCGTAGTTAGTAAAATAATCTTGATAGACTAACAATTGAAACAAGAAAATTCATAACTAATTTTAGTTTTGCCGAATTGGCTGTAACTTTTGAAATAATGCATATTGTTAACATTTCAATCGTATCTGCAGTAGGGTGGGCCGAAAAAAAGTCAATTTCTTTCATGTTGCTATACAGCGGGAAAATTTACGAATTGGCGAAAAATAAAACGTGAAAAAAATTAATTAAATTGATTGATATCTACCGCTTCTGCATGGGACTTAAAAGTTCTAAAAAGTGGTAAATTTAGACTATTTTTCATTAATTTTTAAAATTAAAAAAATTCTTAATCTCTTTTTTTATAGCATTAGCTGTTAAGTTCTCGACTTCTTAAGAGTAATGAATTTTATTTTATCAAAATCAGTCTATAACTTCCTGTCACTGATTCCTTTCAAAGTTGTCAAAAATATGCGGAATTACTTCAATATGCAATTTTTAGTTCCTAATCAATATCATAATCTTCACACATCATTTTGACAACGAGATGCAGTAATTCAGCGTATATGCATAGCAAAAAGTTATTTAGGTCTAAAAATTATCAAATTTATTTATTTGTTTAGGGTAACACTTGCAAAACTAAGCTCCAAAACTAGAATATTATTTGTTATTTCAGAATGTATACCAAGAATACAGACAATAACAAAAATTAATATACCTTTCAAGGGACGTGGGACACACATACGGTGGCTGATTACTGCTAGAGAATTACTCCAACGAGAATCTTCCATTGTACGTAAAAGAAAATCATATAAAAGTTTAACATGAATTAATTGAACTAAGTTATTTAATTTTCATTTTATTGAACTTGATGCAATGTCATTATGTATTTTTTTACTATATCATCTATTTTATACCATCTTATTTATTTACTGATTCATCTATTTTATTTGTTGAAATTTATTTTTTTTTCATTCATTAATGTTGTTTTGAATTTTATACTTTAACATACTTACATTTGATACAGATTTCATGTCATATTTGTATCAATTTATCTTGTGATTTATATATTGATTATTCTTTAGGATTAAGTTGATTTATTGCAATGATTTAATTTTATTATTGATTTATATTTGAGACAGTGTCAATGAGATTTGAGTGGTGAGTGGTGTGTACATATTACTACTGAAATATAATTTTCACTTTATCTCGAAAACTAGAGACTATCTGAGAAAAAGAATGCCGAATTCGAAATCAGCATCACGTAATTGCCCTAAAATCACTGTAATATCATTGGCCAGTGATTTAAAAAAACAGTGTTGACCAGTGTAATTGCTTACTGTTAAAGTATCTTTTATGCTGAAAAAATAGATTTTGTATACAAATTTATTTTAGTGAGAAATTTTCGAACTTCGGAAAAGCAAAATGTATGGACCAAATTAAAACTCTCACTGTATTTTTTTTATTTGTTGAAAAATCCAACAGACAACTTGGTCTCAATGAATAACCAATAATAGCACAGTTTGTGCCATAAACAATAGATTGGAAAGAAAAAAAAGCAGTTTAATCAAAAATAAAATATTATTTAAAATATAGTTATAATCATTAGTCTGAAAACAGAAAACAATCTGAACCTAATAACAAATTTATGCAAAATTTCAAAATGCTTACGACCCCTCAAGAGCTTTCTCGTGAATGCGCAATTCAACTAAAATGCCAAAGTTATTTTTTAATGAAAAGTTTTGAAATTTTTTCAGCAATATATGTATTGTTACCAAAATGTAATGTCGTTTTCCTACCTCGCTAATGTTATGGTCGGGAAGAGAGTTCTACAGGGGTACGTATGGAATGCCACCGGCAGCCGGGCCTAAGCCCTTGACCTTGGCAACAAACTTGGAGACCATTCTGTTGACGAATTTGGCGATAAAACAAAAGACCTGCTGAAGAAGTGCTGTTACTGTTATTGCTAGTGATTTGTTGTCTGTTTGTGTTGATAATCTGCATAAGTGCTATTGCTCCTGTTATCTGTGCTTCGTGTTTCAGAATATTCGTGAATAAATCGCCTTTCTCTGTTATCCTGGTTATTGGACTGCTTCCGCCATACACCCACAGAACAATTTTTGTAACAATATTGACTCGAACAACATACAAATAATTTATCACTTCATTTAAAGCATTTTTCCGCATAGAAATGCCAAGTAGAAAAGGGTAAATTTTTTCAATTATTTACTTGGATTTAACGAATATATTAGTAAATGCAATTTTAAGAACAAGCTTTTTGGAATTTCACATAATTTTAGATTTTTATGGTTTTTTTTGCGTTTTTTATTGCGTCCCTGAACAGGGACGCTAGGCTACGCAGGGCACATTAATTTGTCATTTCGAACACATCGGTGATATATTTGTTTTCCCTTGAGATTCATTCTAATCATACTGATAAATGCTCAGTAAGAGATAAAACATCATTCAAGAAACGTACAAGAGCCGCTTTTGAATCTAAATATGATGATAAGCAGAAAAATGTAATTTTAGTTAGATGGAACAACAGCGTTGCGGCAATAGCCTCAAATGTGCATGGTGTTTAACTCTTTTGTGAAAGCAAAGCGATGGTGAAACAATTATAAAAATAATCGAAATTTATCAACCTAAACTAATCCAGAGATATAATCAACTCGTGGGAGGTACTGATAGGTGGAAAATTATCGTAGTTCCACCCAAAACAAAAAGTGGTGTTGATCACTTTTTAATTTTTTGTTTGCTGGCTGCCATGCAAAATGCATGGTTCCTAAAACGTGTTTGTCTTTCATCAAACGAAAACCTCCTCGACTTTTCTTCAATTCCGCAAAGTTATAGCTTTGACGTACTTTCAAAAATATGCTGAGGATAAACTGCAAACAGGGACATCTTTAGGGAAGCCAAAGACATAAAAATCGGGAGTTCCTAAAATTATCATATATGAAGGGGAGAAACACTATTTTCTTATTAATGAAACTCAGATGCGATATGCTCATTGAAGCAAAAATATCTGTCATTAATGCAGCAGGCCTACGATAGATATGCATAATAAATGTTTTAGAACCGCAAAACAGACAGACAGGTGGTAGGATGTTGGGATGCGCGGTGGGTGATTGCGCATGTCTCTAACTATAGCATCTGCTACTACCGACGTCAGCTTGCGATCTTCAGCTGAGCTGTCGGCATGCAAACATGGCTAGGAGAACTGATGCTCCAGACAACTCCGAGTTGCGTAGTGTTATTCGCTTTCTGAAGCAGAAAGTTGGTTTGTGGAAAACGATAAATACAGTTGTTTCTCGTCAGACCTTACGACGACTGCGAATAGCCATTCTGACTTCTGGAGTTGTCCTCATTCGTGACAACGCCCGCCCTCACAGGTCTGTTGTAACCCAGCAACTTCTGGAGTAGTTTAAATGAGCCGTGTCAGATCACCCGGCGTCTAGCCCCGACGTAGCGACGAGTGATTTTCATCTCTTCCTTGAATTGAAGAAGTGGCTAGGAGGCCAAAGCTTCCAGAAAAACGAGAAGATCCAAAACAATGTTAAGGCCCATCTCACATCACTAGTGGCAACGGTCTTCGAAGAGGGGATCGGAAACCTGGTCTACCGATAGGACAAATGCCTGAATCTTCACGGCGATTATGTCAAAAGTAACCATGTTTGAACATAGCTTTTGGTGATAAATCATTTTGTCCTCTACTGTTGTCTTTATTTTACGGTCCATCGGAGGTTGAGAAAAAAACGACCCTTGTATATTCCAAAAGAAAATTAAAATATTACTTATTTTCTTAATTTTTTTTCTTTATTTAATTAGTTTAAATTAAAAATATATACATTTTTACAAAATACAGTTACATGTTCAAAGTCCTTTTTCAAGGAAAGCAATGTACCCTCTGCTTCCTCGCATCCCTTTTTAGGGAAGTTTCAATTTTTTCAAATGAAACAAATTTTTCAAAAAGGATGTTTTTAGTAATTTTCCAATTGATTTCACGACATCCAACATTAGTACACAAAATATTATTGATAAAATGGGACTTAGGCATTCATGGGCTAACTCAAATTAGTAGCAATTTGAGCAAATTCCAGATTCATCTGTAAAAGATATTGTGTTTTTCGAATATTAGATATTGGAATAAAATTTCCAATTTAATTCTGAACGCCATAAAACTATGTATAAAGCTCGATTTCTTCCATTTAAAACTAGATAATTCTTCTATTTCAGAGCCATGACAGCCGAAACCAATGAAAAATCTTTTAACGAGCAAGCTTTATTGTTATACCATTTCATGAGCAAGACATTAAGACAAAGTGGGTTTGCGAATCGATTTTACATCAGCAACTTTTTGAGTTTCAACGTTTTTGCAAGCTATGATTTTCTTATTTTATACTAGTGTAAAATATCAAAGTGGTCAATAGTCTTTATTAGACAATAGACAGACTTTCAATAATAGACAGTAGACAGACTTTCAGTCGACAGGTTCCTCTTCACATCGGGGTAAATGAGCACCCCCCCTCCCTAAAATTTAGAAATAGTTAAGATAATTTATTTTTAGTATCTGGGGTGTTCTTGTGATATTTAACAATACTTAACTGCTTGTTTTATGGTTAAAAATGAAAAATATTTCTTATTTTTAATGTGCAGTCGAATCCCCTGATAACGAACTTGAGGTATAATTGTCCCTCGATTATAATGAACTTTTTAAACGGTCCCAAACGAAATCCTATGCCACTAATGTATTTTCAGATGCATGTAATGATCTTCAAAAGTAAGGAATTCGGATATAGTAAGCAAATTTTCCACTTTTTAGACTTAGTTTCAGGTTTTTAAAGAAAAAGAGCTACTTATTTTCATGCTTTAGAGAAATGCATATATGGAAAATTAATTTCAGTTTAATTTTAAGAACAAATATTTATTATAATTGATTGTAAACCATTACTAATTGCAATTTAATGTAATTAATTTGTTCAACACGGAAATGCATTTAAGGTTTATAGGAAATCTTGTGTAGCTCATATTTGAAAAATCGGATATTATGAGCCCTTGATTATAGTAAACGTCTGGGTCTGTCCAATGAGGGTCGTTATACCGGGGGTCTGACTGTAACTGTATGTAAGAATGATACTGATCTCTACCTCAACGGTAGGCTGAGTGCATTAAATACTCTCAGTTGACTTGTATAGAAGCAGTGATTTAATTTGATATCATTTTTCAGGTTTTGTTAGGTCCGAAACGTAACCGCTTCAGTGTCTTTGGTGATGAAGAGAAAGACGTGTTGCAAAACAAAATAATTTAGAATTCTGGCACAAACGAACTGAATAGAATTCCAGCAATGCTAAAACGTGTGAAAAAAAGTTAAAAAAAGTGATAATTCTCGTCTCTCAACGGCGACAGACGAATGGCTCCACCCCTACGATGCTGAACCTGCAAATAATTGCTGTGATTTTAAAGAGACTCACAAAGTCCTTTGGACGTTACAAAAATTTGAATGGAGGTTATATTTACCGTGATGAATTTCGTACTCTGACTTTTCCTTTTTTACTGAAAATTACAGATAAAAATGACACTGTGATGTCCGATACCGTTTCGTAATGTCTTAATGTTATAGCATCTGTATCAGTCCTGACTCAGAGGGAAACATTCTATTGGGATGGCATCAATGCTATCCATAGGGAAAAAGGTAAACAGAAAGTTCTGAGAATTTTCTGAAAACCAAATTTAACAGCAAATTTCTAAAATGAAGAACTGTGAAGACACAGATATAAATTCTAAAATTAACGAGAAAGAATTATCAACTATTAAACTGACATATTTAATCATATGTGATATTCCCTAATACTGGTAAAAACAACCTTCACATCCGTTCATTCGTAAGAATATTTCTTTATTTCTCTAAAATAAATGTGGTTGGTTATTTCCTCAAGAAGTTTTCCCCCGTTCATTTCTTTTTGAAAATTCACTAGCAGTACGCGCATGGCGTTGCTTGTGGAATCAAGGCTTCAACAAAATGAAAAAAAACCCCCAAAGATAATAATATAAATTTGAATTAGTTCATTTTATATATTTTGCAAATTCTACTCGATAATAAATTTCAAATATTCAATAAATCCTTAGACTAGAACATTCCTCAGATTCGCAATTTTACAAGGTTGTATGAATCAGGAAGAAAGTTCGTATAGTTAGAAAAACTAACTATTTTTTAAAATTAGTTTTAAGTTGTAATATCAAGAAAGTACTGATTTCATTATATAATTCATTGCTATTTTTATTTACTACAAATGATATACGAGTTGACAGTTTTAGAGCATCAATATAGCAAATTATGCATCATAATAAATCCATGTATCATAATCGTAAGATCTATATTTTACCAAAAAAAATTTACTTTTTTAGTCATTCCTTTACCGCTGCTCTTCGAATAATTTCAAATTTCCTTTTTTTATCATATTCCTGCCTATTGGGATGATTAGTATATCAATTGTTATATCATCCACATCTATTCTTATTTATATCAAAGCTTATAGCATTATTTGTTTCATCTAATATATAATTATTTATATCAAAGAAATTTTAATAAGAAAATTAGAAAATAATCCACGATAGTTTATAAAAGAACTCAATTAAAAATGCATTAAGCATTTAAAAATATGATATCTCAAATATTTTATATTTAAAGACTTTATTTGAAGTTATAATAACATGGAGAAATTAAGTTGATAATAAAGTAAAATATAATATATAGAATCAGTACAGTATAATGTATTATCAAGCAAAGAAAAATATGCGGAAATGAAGGAACAGTTTAAATATTTATCAAATGCAAATTTTTAATTACTAGATCTCCAAATTATGTTCATTAAATAAAACCAAACCCCATCTTTCTTTCTTCAGTGTGAAAATATATTAAATGACAATTTACCTCTATTCGACTTTTTCATAGTTCTGAAGTAAATTGTATGAAATCCCTGTATAGGCATACAACATAAATCCATTCAAAATTTTTACATTATGCTCTCATAAATAATGCATTAAAATTTAATTCAGTTATAAACCAAAATATTCTTAACAGCTAATATTTCAGCTTTTATCTTTTAAGAGTATGAGTAATTTTTAAGAATACTTACATAATTGACTGTTCTTGCAATTATATATATACTAGCTGTACGCACACGGCGTTGCCCGTGGAATGAGGACAAAATGGGGGGGGGGAATACCCACAGTGACATGAAAAAGTTTTGAAAACAAAATCAAAACAAAAGATACACATTATTGATTTTCCCTCTTTTTTTTCTTTGCGATAATGACATTTATCAAAACAGAAATATATATATTATTGAATTTGCCCGCTTCTTTTTCCTCTCTACAATGACGCGAATGTAATGTCACCTACCGGAAGGAATCGGATTGTAGAAATGCATGCTGGGAATGAAAGCATTTGACGTCACCTGCCGCGAGGAAGTTCAGTCACTAGCCAATGAAATTGCAACAATGCATTCTGGGATCGTCCGGATAAACTCTCGCTGTTAAATCTCGCTAGCAAAAAACTGTTTGAACTAATCAGGGAAAAATTAATTTTAAAAAACGAAAAAAGATATTTTAACCGTTCTTCTTTTAAATCGGACAGAAACGTTCCTGTTATAACCTGAAAAAATAAAAATTATAGAGATGTTAGAACCTCAGATGCGAAAATTTGAAGAAATTCTTAATAAAAAGAATACCATAAAAGTGACTATTTTTCAAAAAATTCTCAAAATACAGTAAATTACGTTAGACGTCCTAGCCCATCATTAAAAAGTGTACAAAATCTTATAACTCTGATTTGATATCTTCTGTCGCCTTAATGGGCAGAAAGTTGTGAAAATTGGAATAAACATGGTTAAAATTCAAAAATTAATAAAAAAAATCTCAGATTTCGTTGATCGGTTTGAGATAGTGCTTAAAAGTTACTATTTATTAACAGCAACACTTCTAAAAATTTTTTAGAATTATAAGTTAATATCTTCTGCCGCCTCAACGGTGCTGAATTTCGGAAATTTAAGGCGATTTTTTTAAAAATACACGTTTTACCTACCTCATTATAATGCGAATCGAAATTTCATTCAACCTTTGAAACATACAAAAGTACAAAAGAACTATTTTTTTGTAATCTTTTTTGGACTCAAGTTGTGAAATTGTTTTTATCGATTCTAGTGTAGCTCTGATAAATCCATCCCTATCTGCGATCTAACTCTTTTTCTGGAGTCTGCAGTGACAAGTTTCATAATTCGCTCAACTGCTTGCGTGTGTGAAGGAAATTTAATAAAGTCCCAGCCGTCCATTGGCACATCGTCCTGTATCATCTTCAGAAGTTCATGAGAACTTATCTGTCTGAGAATTAGAGGCGGTGTGACATTACAAACTTGCCAATCAATGAGATCTACGTAGTCTGTAGCTGGAAGGTTAACAGCAGGAATAACGAATCTATGAACACAATTTCCTTCTAGGCCAATTTCAGCATTTATGAATATGTAACCAACGCACAATTGGATGATTTTAGTAACCTTATTTTTATGGGATGTGACGGCACAGTCGTGAACACTGGGGTGTTTAATGGTGTAATTTGCAGGCTTGAAATGAAATTTCATCGACCAATCCAAAGAATTATCTGCGTACATCATTTCAACGAGTTGCCATTACGACACCTATTTGAGCGCAAGTCTTCTGGTCCCTCGTCTTACGCCGGAGACATTGGAAGAAACCTGAAAGGATGCGAGAAGCTGCGACTTGTTGCTTTTAATAGTATTGAATGTGAATCGTCAGGCTTTGATCTCACCAACCTAAGTTGTGATCAGAAATACTTTTTAGACATTTGCACAGCCATTAGTTCTGGCGTTGGTTCTTCAGATCTAGTGAAGCGTCAACCGGATACGTTGAATTTGTCCCGCTGACTAACAACTGCAAATCGAAGATTGAGACTTAATACATTGGCATACAAAAGTTAAGGAACATTTCGTAAAATGCGAGAAATTTTCATTTAATACGTAAACTATGTTTTGAAATCAGTTTTGGTGAATCGTGTGACGTTTAATAGAGTATCATATACATATTACAGTGAAGATTCGGTCACGATGGCAATTAGGGGGACCACCAGAAAGGGATGAAGGCGAAAATGGAGTTTCACCCATCCTGTTTCACAGAAAGCTGATAACGAGACGTAACTTTTATCAATGGTTATGATTTAATGTGCATAATATTTACATGCATTTTCGTAAGCATAGTACAAATATTCGGGAAGATATAAATGTTTCTGGAAAAAATCCCAAATTTTTCCGCATGTATTTTGCTTATAACATGCAGAGTTTTCATTCAAATTATTCGAAATTTGCAGAACACTTAATAATATGTTACAGAAGTATTGTATTAAACTTTGAAGTAAATACGTTGAACATTACAGGAAATATGAGTGCTTGTACTAAATAATTTTTACTGCGCATGTGCGAGACGCAGCGGAAATTTTGTTTCATAACTGCAAAGCCAGATATATAGAGCAATTTTTTAAAAAAATTCCAGTTGAATCCCATTAAAATTCAGAAAGCTGTCGGCATTTCAGTGAAGTGAATTTCAATTTCTCTTTCAGAGAAGCTAAATGATGAGGGTTCTTGCACAAACTGATGTTTTTTAAACTTTAATCTTCGAATCGTATTCGAGAAAATGCAATTTAAATAATGTATTTAATTTATAAGTATTCATGGTATTCAGAATATTCAATTTTACTAATATTCAATGTTACTGTTCGAAGATTCAAATTTAAAGAATATCAGTTTGTACAAGAACGCTCATCATTTAGCTTCTCTTAAAGAGAAATTGAAATTCACCTCACTAAAATGCCGACAGCTTTCTGTGTTTTGGCTATGTTAATTGATGAGAGATGCCATATTATAACCCTTGCAGCTCGGCGAATTATCAAGGAAAGGGAAATCGACCCAGATGGTAATTGTGTTCGTAGTTTCGTTATTCCTGCTGTTAACTTTCCAGCTACAGACTACGTAGATCTCATTGACTGGCAAGCTTGTAACGTCACACCGCCTCTAGTTCTCAGACAAATCAGTTCTCATGAACTTCTGAAAATGATACAGGACGATATGCCCGTGAACGCGGCTGGACTTTATTAAATTTCCTTCACACACGCAAACAGTTGAGCGAATTGCGAAACTCGTCACTGAAGCCTCCAGAAAAAGAGTTGGACCGAAGAACAGGGATGGATTTATCAGAGCTACCCTAAAATCCATAAAAACAATTTCACAACTTGAGTCCAAAAAAGATTACAAAAAATAGTGCTTTTGTAATTTTGCATGTTTCAAAGGTTGAATGAAGTTTCTATTCGCAATGTAATGATATAAGTAAAACGTGTATTTATTTTAAAAAATCGCCTTCAATTTCCAATATTCAGCGCCGTTGAGGCGGCAGAAGATATTAACCTATAATTCTAAAAATTTTTTAGATGTGTTGCTGTTAATAAATAGTAACTTTTAACCACTACCTCAAACCGATCAACGAAATCCGTGATTTTTTATTAAATTTTGAATTTTAACCATTTTTAGTCCAATGTTCACAATTTCCTGCCCATTAAGGCGACAGAGGATATCAGTTCAGAGTTATAAGATTTTACACACTTTTTAATGATGGGAGTTCGCAACGTTTCCGCACTATCCCAAAAATATCTAAGAAAATTCGACTTTTTCGGCCCGCCCTAATGTATATATATATTTCTTTAAGAGTAATTAAAAAAAGTGAAATTAACATAAAAGTATTTGACACTTCATGTCACATACATTTGCCTTCGATTTTAAAACGTCATATATGTTATCATTTTTTCCTGCAGTAATTAGTTCTCAGTACGCTTATTTCTTCCTGCAAATTTCATTTCGATAACAAGTTATTTGATAATTTAACGCCTAGAAATACTTCGGGTATACATTGACAGTTTTCTGGAAAAATATTGCTCTTGATGTTGTTAATAAACTGTGCTATCAGCCTCTTTATTTATTCTTTTGTAAATTACACCCTTCGCTAAATCAAGTTGCATTCAGCCAATCTTTTGGAGTCTTTGATAATCTTGAATTTCTTGCGTATACCAGAACCAAAATCTCTGGCTGCCATGCCGAATTTTTCGTCCTGGTACTTATTGGCTAGAGACAAGATGTCAAGAGCATTAGTTTTAGACAAGTTGACGATCAAGAAATCCGATCATTTATTTTGAAGATCCAAAAGCTGATAATCAGCGGCTGCTTTGAACAAATCCAAAGCTTTCGCAAACTGAAGATCTTCTACTCCATCTGTATAAATACACTGCAATAGGAGAGATAAAGTATTTTCATCCATGTCATCAATTTCAATTATATTCTGTTTGATGTCCTTGATGAAAGGATATTCTTGTGAACAGGATATAGTATTGTACCAATCCGCAAACTGACGTCTCTCAGTGTTGCCTCACTATTCAAATACTTTAAAACAGCTTTCAACGAGCATGATTCCCTACAATAACTAATAATAACTTTTTTCTTCAAAAGAGTTATCAGCTAAATAACTTTCATCTACATCCTTAATAAAGTATTCTTCAAATTGTAGTGAATTATCGTCATCCATCGCTGCAACATTAACATCCAACACTTCTTCCTCTTCTTTAACAACTGAGGAAGCACCAGACGTGCAATATTCGATTTAACTTGAGACGACTCCTGTGCAGACTTCAAAAGAGCACTTCAAAAGCAACGTGTCATTTGGTAAGAAAAGATTCTTACTGGAAATTAGCTTATTTTTAGAGATCACAGGCCAAAATCTCAAAAATGTCCATGAAAAATATGTACGACCTCTTTCATTCATTCTCCGTTGGCATACAGTACTGATAATTCGCAGCTGAAGGCATAATCCCTGCCCTTTTCAATCAGACGTATACATCTTCAGACTCTGAATTTTGTTTCAAGTACAAGGTCAAAGCAAGGAAAGGCCCTTTGTCGGTAACAGGCTTCAAAGGATAGGCCTTTCTCTCATACGGAGTAAAGTTTCTGAAATCTTCTGCAGCACAGCTATGCAATGCACTGAACTCTTATCTTCTATAGGCCATAGGAAGGATCTTGTATATGTTTTCAGCCCCGTTCTAGCATAACAGAGATCAGTCGTTGGAATTTCATGACCTTTTCTCCGCATTCGACACTGAACTGTAAGTGCATTATTCGGTAAAAATTCGGCCCACCTTTCCAGAAGGGCAGCTCCGGCCAACAGTCGTCGTTTCTCTTCGAAATTACTGGAGATCCATCAGCGGCAAGTAGTGAGACCTCGATGTCTATTGCGGAGTTT
>BGPR01004218.1:98243-111312 GCA_013235015.1 Araneus ventricosus | reverse complement strand
TATGAAGTAAAGGTGACTTATATTGCTACTTAGATTCCAGCGGAAGAATAGCCTCAACGCGTGTTGCAGCCTCAGAGAAGAAGAAGAATCAGAGGTCTCACTCCCATAGACCCTAATGGCAACTTTTTTAACATTGCACTTAACATAGACAGAACGCCATCTGTGGCCAATTAAGGAATTGACCAGAATACGTCCGCTTGCAAAAAAATACTAAACTTCGTTACTTTATTTATAAAAGTGGAACTAAATATTACAAATGTTTGATTAAATTAAATCTACTTTGGTATAAGCTAGGAAACATGTATTAAACTTACCTGTTCTTATGAAGCTCGGCATCGAACGCAACAAACATGGCGACGATCTTGGTGTTCCGTTCGAAACGTCGGCGTCGCGGATATCGAAGTGGCTAGTTCTCTTTGTTGGCGAGTGGGGGTGCTGATCAAATTGCGGAGTGAGACCTCTGATTCTCCTTCTCTGTAGTTGTAGCATGGGCATCGCTGCGTCATTTGTTAGTACAAATCCCACATATTTATATAATGGAGGCGTTAAAACTAATGCTATATGAGTGGTTCCCACCTTTTTGGTTGTGCGGACCACCTGCTGCGTAAAAAAATATTTCGAGGCCCACTACGTATTGACGTCACTTCCTGTTGAAAAGGTATAAAAGCAAGCTCTCAAACCAAGAGTCAGTCAGTTGAAGCAGCGAAGCTCGTGAACTGAGAAACTTTTGAGTGCTATTGAAAGTGCTGCGACTGAGATTTAGTGGTGATCTCGGCTGTTAATTTATACAAGTGATGTTTTGTTTTGTTACCTGTGCTACATTAGTGTTTTTGCTGAAAGTTTTGTGGAATAAAGAGTAATTTATTTTTTTAAATGATCCTGCTTGTTAATCTGCATTCACGAACACCCAGCAGACGATTTTTGCAACAATATATTGCATGAAAGTAGGCCGTCATTATCTAACTTAACAAAGAACAGAAACATAAATTTATAAAGAAATGTTTAAAGATTTAGGGGCGATGACAAACGAAATTATTCAGCAAATATCAACACTACAAAACAGAAGCAACACTAACATGCAATAAATTTCATCTCAACAACAACAACAAAAATAAAATATGATAAGAGATACATTAGTACTTGGGCAATTCAAAGCTGAAGGGAACACAATAATAAAAAAAATATAAAAATGCGAATTAAGATAAAACTTGTTTAAAAATGAGTACAAGAGAAAATAGCAATTTTTTAAACTTAAAATGGCTGTAAAGATTCATTTTTAACATTTTGACAAACTGAGTCACACTGAATTTTTTGCCAATGATATCACAGTGATTTTAGGGCAAATTCGTGGTTCTGATTCCAAATCTGGCATTCTTTTTTGTCAGATTGGCTCTAGTTTTTGAGATAAAGTGAAAATTAAATTTCAGTAGTAATATATACGCACTATTCGAATCGCATTGAAACTGTCTCATGTATAAATCAACAATGGAATTAAATCAATCCGTTAAATCAACTTAATCCTAAAGCGTAATTAATATATAAATCAGAAGATAAATCTATACAGAAATCGCATGAATTCTTTTTCACATAAGTTGAAGAATGAAATTCAAAATAATATTAATGAATAAATAAAGAAATTTCCACAAATAAAATAGATGAATCAGAATGGTATGGTAAAAAATACATAATACAAACCTCTCTCTCCGATTCCCATGTTATCTGACATTCTTGACCATATGGTGTCGTTTAAAAAAAGTTCGGGATTGTATTGCACCAGCTTTCTAAAGAGATGAAATTATCGTTATAGACAGGTGAGCCTAAAAAGTGATTATCGTTGTAAGCAGGTGAAAAATACATTGAGTAAATAGGAATTCCACCGGGGCCAAAGAATATATCATTTATAGGCAGGTTTATCGTTATAGACAGTAACCTGTGTATAACACATTAAAAATTACGTAGAATTGTTGAAAGGAATAAATAATTTAACAAACGTTTTGCATTCCAAATTAGATTTCTTTTTTTTTTCACCTAGGGAATAAAATTGCATCGCATATTACTCAATGCATAATAAAGATTCATCTCATCTAATACGTTTCAAAATAGAAAAATACAGCCAAAGTTTTCAAAAATTTGCAGTTGAATCACACCGGAATGCAGTGGATATTCAAATACGAATATAAATAGCTACATATAGTTCTCTTACGCGTATTTGTTGATATATTTTTTAAATATAAATTCTTTATATACCTTTGTTGAGTTTCACAATAAAATGATTAAAAATGAAATATAGTCCATGTCTATTTTAATTTAACTGAGCTATCGAATTCACCAGCTTTTATTACACAAGGCTCAATTTTTATCTCAAAAACTAGAAAAAATCACCCGTCATGGTATGACGAGTGCCAATTGCCTCTTCATTCGAGAGATTTCCCGTCAAATTTGACGTGTTTAAATAGATATATATGCGAGAGAAATGTTTAACATTGATTGAAAACAAATAAAATAAACATATGTGTTATGACAGGAAATATTTTTTTTATTTATATATTTCTTTATTCGAAAAACCTCTTGGTAAACAACATTCCGTGTGAAGTATTTTTCGCTGTTTAACAATTTTCCTTGTACTTCAGATCTCTTTGCGTAAATTTTAACGTTGCCAAAAAATATTATCAAATTATATCATCACGATTGCACTAAGTAATCAGATGTATCGTGGCGTCCAAACTATATCACGCGCACGATATACCACTGACGTGATTTACTACTTTCTATTAAAAAACGGAAATTAATTTGAAATATATGATTAATTTAATTTAAATTTCTCGGGAACTATTGGTCATAGCGAGATAAATTTTATATCAATGGATATCAAATTTTATTTCACTATTTTAAAGCCATTAAATTAGAACGACACATATTCTTTTAAATTTAAAATTACTGAAATTTAGGTTCTCTAACAATGAAATAATGCTGTTTAGCGTCTCGCAGTGCTATGACGAGAGTTTTATTGTTGGTGACGTCAAAGCGTTACCTAAAGATCTGGGCTATTATATTAGTAATGCTTCAAAACTTTCATTAATTTACTTTACTTTAGAACAAACATAGTCGCCTTAAAAAGAGTGGTAGAATGTTGAAACAAAATAAACTTCTTAAAGGGAAAAAATGCAATATGAACAAGTCAGTAAACAATATAAACATTAATATCACTTTCCATTTTCTACTTGTACTTCTATCTTCCCATCGCGGTATGTAATTATAAAATCAAGCAACGTAATAACTCGTCTGCTCGAATCAGGTTTAGCGTGCCCGGGACAAGTACCTAGCAGAAAACAAAAATAAATCGTTCATCTGATTCTCAAAAGCGCAAGCGATCCTACTCCACCTTCCCCTCTCCACACCGCCCAAACGATAAAGACGATGGATTGAATTGAATAGTTAAGCGTTCGAAAAAGAACTCTCCGCGAAAGTCGTAAGAGCGAATTTATCGCTTGGCCGGGAGTGAGTGATGTAACAGTGAGCGTTCGAATTCGAAGGACGCGATAAGGAAGCCTCGTTCGCGGCCTGCAGACGATTCTTTTTCCGTTGCCAGTGCACCCTCGCACAAAATTCATTCATTTAATTTTCGTTCGAAAAAATTTAAAATTAAGAATGGCGGATAAACTGCGGACGTACCAAATCACCATCTTCACAATGCTGTTCGTGGGATATGCGTGCTACGCCTACAACCGTAAGAGCGTTTCGCTTGCCATGCCCAAGTTGATGGAGGAAGGACTCGACAAGAATCAGGCGGGTAGGTATGAATGTGTGTGTCCCTGACAGAAGAGGTAGCACTTGTTAACTGTTTTTTCCCCCTTCCCTACCTCTTCCTTTCTCTATCCTTGGTTGCTTTTATTTTTCGTTAAATTTTTAATTCGGCACTTCGGCTGTTGTAAACATCCGGGAGCTTGTTTGTAAGAATGATTTCGTTAAGCAGTCAGTTATTTTGATATAATGGATTTAAAACCGTAAAAATAAACTTTTAGAGTGAATAATTGGATCTTTATTACGTTTAATCAAGTCTTCAGAATGTTTTATCCATTTATTTAAGAAATTATAAACATAAACACGAATCATCTGCTTTTGAACTGAACATGATAAACGGAAAAATACGTCTCAAACGCTTAGAGGGTTAAAAGATATACAGTAGAACCCCGGGAATCCGAACTAATTGGGGATGACCTTTGTTCGGACACCGGGGAATTCGGTAAAATACTCTTGAAAAACTAAATGCAGTATAGCATAGATTCTGGGTACTCTGTGAAGGCGTATGGAAACAGAACGTGCCGATTCGCACGGTACAGTGGCAAACAAGTTGAGGGTAAAAAGAAGATATTTGAGTTTGTCTCTACTAATTAAGGTGCTGTATGCATTCTTAAAGACCAACTTGAATGCTTCTTTTGAGTTAGGAATAAAGTGGCCATTTATTTTTTCCCTCAAAACGGGACATCATTTAATTTTTATTTAATATTATGTAAATTCAAGAAAAAAAAATTTCTTCAGATTCTATTTATTAATGAAAAGATCAGGAATAAACACGTAAATATAAATAATTCATGTGATCTTGCATTTTTCTGAAGAACACGGTTTTCTTCAGTATATTTAGTGAAGATTAAAAGAAAATGAAATTCTTGGCAAGATTTCTTAAAATTTAATTTGGAAATTAATATTGCTTCATAAATTGCGACTTGCAACTGTGTTTCCTAGCTCGTCCACGACTTATTCATAAGAAAAAACAATACCCTTTCCATTGGAACATTAGTGCCGGGCAGACATAGAATATATTTAATAATTATACGAGAGTTCGTATGATTAAATGATTGGCATGAAATGTTTTGAACAGTTCCACCCAACGACGCTTAAAATATTCCCTGTGTTTCATTCTGTCACTTCATGCTGTGTAATGTGGTTAGAACTAAGTGAGAGATAGCAGGCTTCTGACCAATTTGCATATGTGTGATAAGTATAGCGCGTGCTCTGTAATTGCGGGGCTACTAGACATTACCGATAGATTTTTTTGGTTCCTTGTTGTTTGAAATGGTTTTCGTGGGTTGCTCTCTTTCTGAAAACGGGACATTTTGGCGTCTCAAAGCTGTGCTTGGAGACAAAGGGACAAACTATCAAAAAACGGGACTGTCCCGTTCAAAACGGGACGCATGGTCACATTAGTTAGGAATAAACATTAGTTTTGTTTTTGATTCGTAATTGTCATTTTTCCTTCAATTTTCAGCAAAACTTTTTTAGAAAATTAAAAAAAGATGTTCGGATTATCCAGAATCTACTGTATATTTTTGTTTTTTATTCAGTAAGGAATGCTTTAATTTAAAAAAAAAAAAAAACTGAGGCACTTCAAATACTTTACCATCGCTTAACAAGCAACGCCACCTATCTCGATTTTTTGAAATTTCAAAGAGGAAGAAATAACTGAATTTCTCGCATCCAATTTCGAATATGGCGATTTTTTTACATGATGTATGGTCTCATGTTTTAAACAACATGTGAGAAAAAAATTCGCCAAATTCGTTTTTGGTCGTGAAAAGTTTTTTTTTTTCTTCTTTGGATAATTGGGATAGGTTGTCGTTGTTTGTTTAGCGAAGACATGTTTTAATTGAATATTCTCGCATATTGTTACTTGTTTATACACCTCCTCCGATCTATGTGACTTACGAGCACAGAAAATAAATTTCAAATTTCTAAATAAAACATAATTTCAGGCTGTATTTTTCTTTATAGTACGTACCATAGAGAACATATCATGCAATTTTCACATTATGTACAGTTAGGGTAGACGGGGGCTAGTTGGCCATAGGGGCACGTTGGGCCGATATTTTTAATACTCTTCGGTATTTAACGCTGCCATTCCAGACAAGTGTGTATTGTCCCGCCTTCCTTCTTCCACATCAGCGTGATTGAAGAAGCAACGTTCATTAAAGAACCAGCCAGAATTTTCTCATTTTTGCTAAACTGAGTAAATTTCCTCACTTGTGAGTAATCGTTTTTTTTCTTTGCTTATAAATTATAATTTCCATTTTTACAAATAATATTCAGAACGATAATTCTTTATTGTTGCTTTAAGGTTTGTTTGCTTATCGAAATGCTTTCAGAATAAATCCCTGCACTCTTGAGAAACAAAAATGGCGATATGGGGCTAGTTGGGCCATTTCGCATGGGGCAAGTTGGCCCGCGCTGCTACACAGGGTTTATCAGGTTGTGCGTTATAGAAATATCTCTGAATATGTGGGATGGAAACTTACCAGATTTATTATGCAAGATACTTGTTATGAAAAACCATACGGACTCAATTCTGATTATAATTACACAATACTATTTGACGATGGCCATAAAAGCTGTATCTCAGTTCCTATTGAATAGAAATGCGCAAAATTTGTGTATAATGCACATAATACGGATAATAACTCAACTACGTTACCTAAATTAATAAAGTATAATAATCTAGAAGAATGTTTTGTGATAGTCGCTTCATGTTAGTAGTGGGTCAATTTACCCTGCAGTCGGGGCAGGATGGTCCAAGCGACTTGGATGTCAGTCTGAGGTTTTAAATTAATACTGATAGTTAATATATTCACGTTCTACTATGGCGAATTATTTCTGAAGGTTCACTAATAGTGTTAGCTTAAAAACTTTTTAAAAATTTTGAATCCTCTTTTTTTAAAAATTCTTAGAAGAATAAACGGCCCATCTAGCCCCTCTCTACCCTATTTTACGCACATAGATTGAATTTTTGTGTTTTTGGTACGATTTTTAAAACCAATTTAAAAGAAATAGCAACGAAAAATATATTTCCGACTTACGAGATGACATCAGGAACGGAAGTCGTTGTAAGTTGAAGAGGACCTGTAAGCTGTCAAAAACTTTTATGTACTTCCATAAGTCAGGTTGTAGTGTATAGATAACCTTTTTGTTCTGTTTAACTACACCCATGGCAGATGAAATTCGCGCGTCACAGCAGAACCAATAAAACGTCTACGTTTGAGAATGGAAATAAATATAAATACTAATAAAGGGAATTTTTAATTGTGGAAGAGTTAAAAATACAAAAATAATAGCAGACAGCGATAAGAAGTAAGAATCCGGTGGATGACTTCACCAGAGGCCATTCATCCATGCAGTTTCAATACTAGAATAGGTTTTCTGTAGAGGAAGAAGACTTTAAGGTCTGAATTTAATATTAATTTCCTCTAAGGTCTGAACCTATTCCGGAATATATTGGAAAGAAAAACATTTATCCACAAAGAAGAAATTAAAAACAGTCTTTTAAACAAAGAATGATGAGGATGGAAAATTGCCCACAACAGGGCCCTTTTCGTTGTTTCTTTTCATAGTTGTGTGAAATAAAATTCAAAATAACTCTGTAATTCGCATTCCAACTGAACGTAATCTATTTATTTAATTCAGGCGAAAATCTGTAAACCCGTCTGTAAAAGTGTCCCCGTATTACTGAACAGTAATGTTGAATGGAGTGAAATTAAATAAATAATGTAGTTTCAGAATTTATTTAATTTCATTACGCTGTCAAATCAACGAGACATATGTTATGCTTATGAAGTGCGTTTTTAATTAATGTTAATAGGTACCATTTTTTTATTTCATGGGTCGATCCAAGCGAAAATTGGCTAACGGCCCCTTCACAAAATTCCACTTCATAAAAACGGCCCCTTCCCAAAACTCAATCTCACAAAATGGTCCCTTCTACAAAATTCCACTTCACGAAAACGGCTCCCTTCCCAAATCAACTTCATAATGAAAACGGCCCCTTCACAAAATTCCACTTCACGAAAACGGCCCCTTCCCAAAACTCAACTTCACAAAAATGGCCCCTTCACAAAATTCAAATTCGTAAAAACGGCCCTTTTGCAAAATTTCATTTTATAAAAATGATACCTTTTTAAAATTTTTCCACGGCTAAACAACAGTTTTTGAATGACGCATTGCACAAAATATATAATACTGAAAAAAAAAATACTCGTATATATCAAATTACTGCATATATTTGGTTCAATGCAACACTTTTGATATTAAACGTAAAATATAGAAATATGACTGCTAAAATTGAAGGTTTTAGATGATAAAACATTTTTTCAAAAAAAATATTTTTTTCACAAAAATAATTTTAATTTTCACAAAAATGGGCCCCCCAAAAAAACCGGGATCGACCCCTGTATTTTGTATTTTTGAAATCTATATCTATATAGTGAATTCTATTCTACTATCTGTTTTTTAATTTGGATTTTTATAGCGTACCAACAGTTTATGAATTTCCACTTGTATTTATGTAAAATTTTTAATGCATGATAATGATCGAAAAAATACAAATTTTATTACTGCTCTATTTCGACATCAATGATAGTGAATTCCGTACACACTCCACCATCTGTATTATTTCACCATGGAAGTGAGAATAGAATAGAATTCACTATCATTGATTTCGAAATAGAGCAGTAATAAAATTTGTATTTTTTCGTTCATTATTCATGCATTAAAAATTTTACATAAATACAAGTGGAAAATCATAAACAGTTTGTACGCTATAAAAATCCAAATTAATCAACAGAGAGTTAGTTGATTTTTATTAATAAATAGTTGTTGATTTTTATTAATAAAAGCCATGAAAATATTTTTACTCCGAGCAACGCCGGGATCTCAACTAAGGGGCCGTTCAAATATTACGTAAGCATCCAAGGAGGGGAGGGGGTTTGCGATTTGCTTATTTTTGCTGACAAGAGGGGAGGGGGAGTATGAGTGATGCTTACGTAAGACATTAAAATCACTTTATTTCCGAAAATCTCTTGTAACTTGCACAAATAATTTAATTTAAAAAAATTAAATTTGAAAAAAAAAAGTTAAATTTGGCAAAAGAAAATTAAACTTGATTTTTGTAAACTTAAACTTGAAATTGTAAGTAAATTAAACTTACATTTTTTTTCCATTTTAAGCCGAGTTAGAGTTTTTTATTTGAATTAAGTCCTAAAATGTTTTAAATTAGATTATTATTGTTATACGTTTTGTAAAAAAAAGAATATAATTGATCAATGAAATGTTTTGAACAGTTCCACCCAGCAACGCCTTAAATATTCCCTGTGTTTCATTCTGTCACTCATGCTGTGTAATGTGGTTAGAACTAAGTGAGAGATAGCAGTTTCTGACCAATTTGTCATTGTGATAAGTATAGCGTGCTCTGTAAATTGGGGGGCATAGAAATTACCGATAGATTTTTTTGCCCTTGTTGTTTGAAATGGTTTTCTGGGTGCTCTCTTCTGAAAACGATTATTTTGGTCTCAAAGCTAAAGCTGGCAAAGGGACAAACTATCAAAACGGACTGTCCGTTCAAACGGGACTATGGTCACATTAGTTAGGAACAAACATTAGCTTTTGTTTTGATTGATATGTCATTTTTCCTTAATTTTCAGCAAAACTTTTTTAAAATTAAAAAAGATTCCGGATTATCCAGAATCTACTGTATATTTTGTTTTTTATTCAGTAAGGAAATGCTTTAATTTAAAAAAAAAAAAAACTGAGGTACTTAAATACTTTTCTATCAACAAGTAAACGCCACCTATCTGATTTTTGAAATTTCAAAGAGGAAGATAACTGAATTTCCATCCAATTTCGAATATGGGATTTTTTACATGATGTATGGTCTCATGTTTTAAAACAACATGAAAAAATTGCCAAATCTGTTTTGGTCGTGAAAAGTTTTTTTTTTTTCTTCTTTGATAATTGGGATAGGTTGTCGTTGTTTGTTTAGCGAAGACATGTTTAATTGAATATTCTCGCATATTGTATACTTGTTTATACACCTCCTCCGCGATCTATGTGACTTACGAGCACAGAAAATAAATTTCAAATTTCTAAATAAAAAACATAATTTCAGGCTTATTTTTTCTTTTATAGTACGTACCATAGAGAACATATCATGCAATTCACATTATGTACAGTTAGGGTAGACAAAGGGCTACTGGCACGTTACGATATTTTAATACTCTTCGGATTTAACGCGCATTCCAGACAAGTGTGTATTGTCCTTGCCTTCCACATCAGCGTGATTGAAACAACGTTCATTAAAGAACCAGCCAGAATTTTTCATTTTGCTAAACGATAATTTCTCACTTTGAATAATCGTTTTTTTTTCTTTTGCTTATAAATTATAATTTCCATTTTACAAATAAATTCAGAAGATAATTCTTTATTGTTGCTTTAAGGTTTGTTTGTTATCGAATGCTTCAGAATAAACCTCTGCACTCTTGAGAAAACAAAAATGGCGATATTGGAGGGTGCTCATTTCTGGCAATGTTGGCCTAAGGCTGCTACACAGGGCTTTAGGTTGTGCGTTATAGAAATATTCTCGAATATGTGGGATGAAACTTACCAGATGTTATGTAAAGATACTTGTTGAAAACCATACGGACTCAATTTGATATATAATTACCAATATATTTGACGAGAAAGCCATGTATCTCAGTTCCTATTGAATAGAAATGCGCAAAATTTGTTATAATCACATAATACGGATAATAACTCAACTACGCTACTCTAAATTAATAAAGTATAATAATCTAGAAGAATTTTGTGATAGCGCTTCATGTTAGTAGTGGTCAATTTACCATCGCAGTCGGGGCAGATGGTCCAAGCGACTGATGTCAGTCTGAGGTTTTAAATTAATACTGATAGTATTCACGTTCTACTATATGAATTATTTCTGAAGGTTCCTAATAGTGTTAGCTTAAAACTTTTAAAAATTTTGAACTTTTTTTTAAAATTCTTAGAAGACAAAGCCCATCTAGCCCCTCTCTACCCTATTTTACCATATAGATTGAATTTTTTGTGTTTTTGGTACGATTTTAAAACCATTAAAAGAAATAAACGAAAAATATATTTCCGACTTACGAGATGACATCAGGAAATCGAAGTGGTGAAGAGGACCGTAAGCTGTCAAAAACTTTTAAGTACTTCCATAAGTCAGGTTGTAGTGTATAGATAACCTTTTTTGTCGTTTAACTACACCTATGGAGATGAAATTCGCGTCAGCAGAACCAATAAAACGTCTACGTTTGAGAATGGAAATAAATATAAATACTCAATAAAGGAAATTTTTAATTGTGGAAGAGTTCAAATACAAAAATAATAGCAGACAGCGATAAAAGTAAGAATCTGGTGGATGACTTCTACCAGAGGCCATTCATCCATGCAGTTTCACTATAGAATAGGTTTTCTGTGGAGGAAAGACTTTAAGGTCTGAATTAATATTAATTTCCTCTAAGGTCTGAACCTATTCCGATATATATTGAAGAAAACATTTATCCACAAAGAAGAAATTAAAGAGTCTTTAAACAAAGAATGATGAGGATGAATTGCCCACAACAGGGCCCTTTCGTTGTTTCTTTTCATAGCTGTGTGAACAAATTCAAAATAATACTCTGTAATTCGCATTCCAACTGAACGTAATCTATTTATTTAATTCAGTGAATCTGTAAACCGTCTGTAAAGTGTCCCCGCATTAGAACAGTAATGTTGAGAGTGATTAAATAAATAATGTAGTTTCAGAATTTATTTATTTCATTGTTGTCAAATCAACGAGATATGTTTGCTTATGAAGTGCGTTTTTAATTAATGTTAATAGGTACCATTTTTTTTATTTCATGGGTGATTCAAGCGAAATTGGCTAAGGCCTTCCAAATTCCCACTTCATAAAACGGCTTCCTAAAACTTAATCACAAATGGCCTTCAAAATTCCACTTCACGAAAACGGGCTCAAACTCACTTCCACAAAATGGCTTCACAAATTCCACTTCACGAAAACGGCCTTCCTAAAACTCACCACAAAATGGCTCCTTCATAAAAATTCCACTTCACGAAAACGGCCCCTTCCCTAAACTCAACTCATAAAATCCCTTCATAAATTCCATCACGAAAACGGCCCTTCCTAAACTCAACTCAAAATGGCTCCTCACAAAATTCCATTATGAAAACGGTTCTTCCTAAAACTCAATCCTCTTCACAAAATGGCCTTCACAAAATCCCTTCAAAACGGCCTTCCTAACTCAACTTCTTCAAAATCTTCATTGAATAATCTGTAAACGGTCTTTGGTAAAATTTCATTTTATAAAATGATAATTTTAAAATTTTTCCACGGCTAAAACAAAGTTTTGGAATGACGCATTGCACAAAAAATATATAATACTGAAAAAAAGATTTCGTATATATCAAATTACCATATATTTGGTTCAATGCAACACTTTGATATTAAACGTAAATATAGAAATATGATCATAAAATTGAAGGTTTTAGATGATAAAAATTTTTCTCAAAAATATTTTTTTCATTAAAATAATTTTAATTTTCACAAAATGGGCCTCAAAAAACCGGACGACCCCTGTATTTTGTATTTTTGAAATCTATATCTATATAGTGAATTTATTCTACTATCTGTTTTAATTTGATTTTTATAGTTGTATACAGTTTATATTTTCACTTGTATGTATATTGGGTTTTAATGCATGAATGATCGAAAATAAATGATTATCGTTCTGAGTTCGACATCAACAAGTGAATCTGCATACCACCATCTGCATTATTTCACCATGGAAGTGAGAATAGAATAGAATTCACTATCATTGATTTTGAAATAGAGCAGTACAAAATTTGTATTTTCGTTCATTATTCATGCAAAAAAATTTTACATATAAATACAAGTGGAAAATCATAAAACAGTTTGTACGCTATAAAAATCCAAATTAATCAACAGAGAGTTAGTTGATTTTTATTAACTAAATAGCTGTCTGATTTTATTAATAAAAGCCATGAAAATATTTTACCCGAGCAACGCCGGGATCTCAACTAAGGCCGTTCAAATATTACGTAAGCATCCAAGGAGGGGAGGGGGGTTTGCGATTTGTTTATTTTTTGACAAAGGAGGGGAGTATGAGTGATGCTTACGTAAGACATTAAAATCACTTTATTTCCGAAAATCTCTTAGTAATCCTTGCACGAAATAATTTGTCTAAAATAAATTTGA
>BGPR01004218.1:55936-89056 GCA_013235015.1 Araneus ventricosus | reverse complement strand
CACGCACGCACACACAGATAGAGAGAAGAGAGACACAGAAACACACAGAGAGAGACACACACACTCGCACGCACACACAAATAGAGAGAAGAGACACACAAACACGCACAGAGAGACACACACACACAAACACACACACGCACGCACACACAGATAGAGAGAACAGAGACACAGAAACACACACACACAGATAGAGATACACAAACACACACAGACACACACAAACACAGAGAGAGAGACACACACACAAACACACAGAGAGAGAGAGACACACACACACACAATTGCGCATTATTGCGCTCGATAATGGGTAATGGGGAACAAATGCAAGTCTGGCGAATGTTTACTGCTGATCGTTGTAGCTAGGATACAATGGTCATTTTATTGAGTAATAGTTATTTTCAGTTCTACAGTAGAACCCCGGTTAACAGAAATAAAGGGAGCCGTTTCGGATAACGATTTTTTCGGTTAAGTCACGAACATCTATTACTATTTTGTATCCAATGACAACATGTAGATTGTTTTGAGTATAAAACGAATTCTAAACTCTCTTTGTAGGCTACACTTACTTTCTTTATTAAATTTAACCCTCCGTAGGACGCAGTATTCGCACCGGTGAGTTCGGGAACAATGTGCCTGACAGGCACAAGCAAACGATATCGTAATTAATATTGTTAATCCCCATTAATTTTAATTTTAGCATTCTAAAATTAATCGCTGACCTCCGTTGGGAGGCTTAAATGAAAAATGTGGGGATATTGTTGCAAAAAAGTCTCGCCTTCGCGATTATTTTAGTGCAGTACACAGTACGTGTTTTGTGGATTTACGATTTCAGAGGCATTTCGGTTAACTCGGGTTTCGGTTAACCCGAGTTCGGTTTACCGAGGTTTTACTATATTTACTATTTCGAGTCGTAGACTCTTACAGATTTTTTCAATATTTCAATTCAAAATCATATCTGAATTGTCAAGGATTGATTTCAAAGGTATTTTAGAAAGTAATTTAGGATAATGAACATGCATTCCGAGGAGAAAACGAACTTTGGATGAGAAGTGTAAATCACTGGTGTGCAAACTATTTTCAATTCCGGCCACCCCATTTTGTGTAAAATTTTGTCGCGATCACGGTTTTTGAAAAAAAAGCCTTAAATTTTTTTTAAAGTGAAGTAATTTTCTTTGAATTTGGAGACAGACAAAATTTTTCAAGACCCACGTTTTGCGCACCACTGGTGTAAATTATCGAATATTTTTTATTTATTCGCATTTCGAATATAAAGAGAAGGCAATATTGTCGTTCAAACTATTCGATCTCGAGACTTAAATGATCTCCTCATTTCACACACCTCGAGTCCGAAAAAAGGCTTTTGGGAATTACGTCTGTCTGCATGTGAACACGATAGCTCTCAAACGCAACGATATTTATAGCTAGATATTTATTTATAGTTAGATATTTATTTATTTACTAACAGTACTCGCACGGCGTTGCCCGTGGAATCAGAACTTCAACAAAATGAAAAAATAATAATAATAAAAAGAAACGTCCACAATGACACGAAAAAGTTTTGAAAACAAAATCAAAACAAAAGATACACATTATTGATTTTCCCGCTTATTTTTTTCGCGATAATGACATTTGAACGATAGGAAAACAGTACAGAGTACGTTAATCCATTACAATATTAAAAAATTTCAACGTGAAAATCATTATGAAAAAAAAGCCCAGAATGACACACACAGACATTTACTTTTATAAGTTTAGATTTATCATTGTCATGATTTTACTTGGATATTACTTGGTTTTTTATAACAAAATGAGCTTAATTAAAAAAAAAACATACTTTCATATTTTTATTATAATCATGCTTTGAGGTACAGTATGCATAATGTTTATGTTTAATCAAAAATAATAAAAAATATATATATCCGTAAAATTTGCTTTATTTCAGCATTGCCATTTCATAATTTCACGATTTCAAGTCAGAACGTTCGGTATTTCTTGCTTTACGACTGCGTCCAGCGAAATGATTTCTAATTATTCCGTACGAAACGTAAACAGGGCTGTTTTTTTTTCGCCAGAGCGAAACCGTGACCTTCAGGGTAAGCAGGTTTATCTCGTAGGTCACGGCCAAACGGCGTGGTTTTTCCCTGACGGCCGCATTTCAGCTTTTATGGCCCACAGCTCGAATGCATTTCAGGCGAACTCTGCCATTGAACTCTGAGAGAGAAAAAGTAGGCAAATAAGATTCAAAACGAAAAATACAAGTTTAAAAAATAATTTGAGGGGGTGCTGCCCCCATACATATGATTTAGCGTGCAACAGGCCCTCATACACACGGTGGATCTTCAGTGCAATCGGTTTCTAACTTGGAACCCTCCGGCCCAGAGCCGAAACCTTGTGACAAGGCCAACCAGCGGCCCCCAACAGAGAATGTGTGAACTATAGCAGAGAAGAGGTCATCCTGGTGCTTTTGAGACGTCACTTTTCCTGTTGTTAACGTGCGGAAAAAGTGACGTCTCCCAACCCAACCGGAGGTACCAGAATCGACCCGTTAGTTGATTTGTTGTCTGTTTGCGTTGTTAATCTGTACAAGAGCTATTGTTCATGTTACTTGTGCTTCGTGTTTTTCTGAATATTTGTGAATAAACCGTTATTCCCTGTTATCCTGCCTGTTGGACTGTTTCCCGCCATGCACCCATAGGACGATTTTTGTTACAATATATTTGTATCACCATATTTGTAGATACGTAGAAGAGCAGCGTGTGTACGTCGTTTTAGAGATTGTCGTAAAACGACGCATAAATGAAAAAACGTATATGTCAATAAACAATTTTGGTTATTACAAATTTAAAGCTACTCACGCAAATTCATTTAAAAGTAATAACTTTAAATTTTTCAAAGGTTGTGCTAGTATAATACTAGTACATAGCATGGAAGCAATAATGAAAAATTAAAATTAGACATTTATCACGTAAGTTGGAAAAAGCAAACCTTGATTGCATATCTTGAGTACTAATTCTACATTTCTTATTTTTTACGATATAGGTGCACGCAGGTAGGCGTGTTTTGGAAATGATAGGGAGGAAAAGGATGTTTTCTCCTCCCCTAAAACACGAAAACAGAGTTGAATTTTCGAGAAAACCGAAGTCAACGAAAACCGAGGCATTCTAAATCTTTAAACAGGCTGGCGACAGTCTGCCAGCGGGCACGATGACGAAATCTGAGGAAAACCGCGAAAACTGAGCAAATATTTCGCCGAAAAAAATCTACAAAAACCGAAACCGACGTCAACCGAGTCAACAAAAACCGAGGCATTCTAAATCCCTAAGCAGGCTTATGAGAGTCTACGACCACCTGCACTTGCGCTCCTGCATTTCGGAAGGTTTTTCATTAAAATTAAGGGGGCCGCGGTCGCCACATGCCAGTGCCTCGGCTTCGTGACCTTAAGGTCGTGGCGTCGAGACCCGATTTTAATTAAAATTCCATTCATTATGACTCACCCCGTATTACTCCTCTAACTGTCGTACTTTGCGTTTTGGAACACGTTTGGAACACCGTACGTTGCGTTTTAGTGGCATCCATCAACAAGTCTTCAACTGTGGTGATACTGGCTTCTGTTGGAAGAAAATGCCAAAGAGGGCGTTCATTACACAGGAGGAAAAGACGCTGCCAGGACATAAGCCTTTGAAAGACAGTCTAAGATTACGTAGAGGCATCCGCCAACAAGTCTTCAACTGTGATGATACTGGCCTCTATTGGAAGAAAATGCCAAAGAGGACGTTCATTACACAGGAGGAAAAGGCGCTGCCAGGACATAAGCCTTTGAAAGACAATCTAACTCTTTTGCTGTGTTGTAATGCTAGTGGTGATTGTAAAGGGAAGCCCTTACTGGTGTACCATTCAGAATCTCCTAGAGTGTTTAGCAGTTTTATATTCATTTTGTATTGTTTCCTAATGATTTGTAGTATTAAACACTAAATTTTTCTCTATAAAATGTATTTTTGGCATGCATTTTGGAGTGTTTAGAACGAGTCGATTGGATTTACGTTGATTCATGTGGAAATAATTGCCTCGGGTTTCTTTGGTTTTGGATTTCGCCGACTGCTTTCACTTGGATAATCGACAAAAACCGAGGTGTCACTGTATTTGTTAATCGATTAATTAAATTTTAATTCTCTACTAGTACCGCCATCTGGTAATGAAAATTTGAGAAAAAATTGGTATCAAAATAGTTGTTTCTTGTTTTTGAGCGGAATATCGACGAAAACCTAGGTGCCACTGAATACATCTTTCAAATAAATACAGCGACTACCTGTTGCACCGTAAAGCTTTGAAATCAGGACATTCATTTTGTCATCCCCTGTATTACGAGATGAATTCGAATCAAGCGCAAACGATCGAGCAGAAAAAAGTAGGTGCTGCTCCTTGATGACGATAACAGGTGCACTTGATGAAGAAAAGAGAACTAATTGATTGATTTAGATCCCTTTATCGGCACGGCAAGAAAGATAGCGCCTCTTCTTTTTCTCGAGATTGACGGCGGGAAAGGAATAAAGGATTGCCCTCTCTGTGTTCTATGAATAGAATAATATTTTCAACCTTCTGGCAAGATGACACAGATGGTGGAAAGTGGGATGAGGCTTATCAACCCCCGCTTTATCTCGCAACGACGCAGCGGAGATATTATTTGTGTCTCTGAAACGAAGTTCCAAGAAAGAAACAAGAACAAGCCTCAGATATGATACAAAAAATTAACCCTTAAGGTATCCGAACATGTTGAAAAGTCGATTTTCGACCAAAATTCCCATTTTTTAAATTTTTGATGATTTGGATAGTTCATTAATTTACCTTTCTAAAACATATTTACTTTTGTCGGTACGTTAATTAGAAGATCAGATATTAATTGTTTTATAACAAACCGAATACCGGAAGTGAGCGTTTAATTAACCGGAAGTTGTCATTTAAAGGACAGAATCCTGTCAAAAATTCTTCTAAACTGCATTTTTTCAAGTTAATATGATGTTAGTATATTTTTAGAATTTTTTTTTATAGTTTAGATACTTAATTTAAGCGCGTGGCAAAACTAAAATTTGATTTTTCTCAAAACTAGATGTTATGCATAATTTTCAAACTTCAAACATGATAACTCAAGGTATTACCATTCGATTGTTCTGAAATTTTGCGAACACTTTCTTCAAATGTTTCTCTAGTGAATGTATTAGAATAATGTATATTGTAACAATAATTTTTTAATTATGGTTTTTTATCTGAAAAATAACACGAAAAATTTGCTGAAAATCTTATAATGATTGTTTGATTAGCTCTAAAATTTTTATTTATACAAATAATGTTAAGATTCTAGTACAAGCACTAGTACATAGAATGTAGTTTATTTTAGTATTAGTTTTATTTGAATTATTACAAAAGTTTGACCTCTAGCATGTTTGAAGGTTTTGGGAATTTCCTCTAAAAAGCAGCAGAAATTCAAGATTTTTGCAAATTTATTCGGAACGTGTTCGGAAAGTTCCAAGAAAGAAACAAGAACAAGCCTCAGATATGATACAAAAAGTTAACCCTTAAAAGCCCAGTATTGCCTTTAAGCAACATACCTAATTTTTTCTTCTGAGCTCTTGAGGATAAGGCTGAAGCTCTAACTCCCAGTAGCACAAATATATTGTACAATATTGTATGATATTGGACAATATTTGCAATATTGTATAATATTGTACAATATCATTTAATATTATACTAGAGGTTGCCCAGCGGTCGAAATTCGACCGTAATTCATTAAATTTTTAAGTTTGAACGTTGTTCTTTTGTCAAAGAGTATACCTCTATAATCATTGCATATAATGGTTTTGAATTTTGTTCTATTACGTCAGCTGTGAGCATGTACAAATACGTCATTATGCATTAATTTTCGAATTATTTGAAAAATACGAACGATAGGAAAAATGAGGTATAGCTTGGCTAAGCCATATTTAAAAAACAATAACGCGTTTTTTGGCATTTCCTAGGTTTTTTCTATCGCTATACTGGCCAGGTTTCGCCAAGGCTACACAGTTAATTTGCTTATCTTTTTCAAATTATATAAAATTTAAGTAAAAAATTAATTCGAAAAACGAAATAAAGAATACGTGCTTCGTATTTTTTGATATATTTTTTATTGGAACGAAAAAAACCGGGCGGTTAAAGAATAAATCCGACGGCTGTATAAATCCGAAAATTTTCCGACGGTTGACTACAATCTTTTATGTGTTTGACATTCAGTATGAACGTAAACAATGAATGTTTTATTTTATTTAATTTAATGTATTAGTAATACATACTATATATAAATTCCTCAGAGAAAATCTCTATTCTGTGCGACTATTTGTCCACAGAGCAGAGATTGTATTTCACTCCGAAGAGTTTTTAAAAATAAATAATCTAAATAAACTCCCTCTTGGAGTGGATTTCACTGCTGGGGGATTAAATCAATTACAAATAATCCACTCCGCATTCAATCCAAATTCACTCCGCTAATTTTTTACAGTGTATGAACATAAACAATGAATGTTTATTTTATTTAATTTAATGTATTTGTAACACATATTATGCATAAATTTTATCTTTCTGCACTCCTTCTCCATATGAACTTTAAATATGCCAAATCTCAAACTCCTCCGTGCGCGCAATCTGCTTAACCAGCGGGAGTGGCCTCCCCTAAACTTTCCCGTATACTTCCCCAAAAAGGTGCTGTTTCCCTTCCCATCGCGTGGATAAATTAGAAGACCACATACCAAATTTCAATTATATGATGTAAGTTACTAAAAGATTTGCACACATCTAAGCAGCCTTTTAGCTTGCCAGCAACATCTCCGATCTGATTGTTACAAATTTACTACCGATAGTTGTAGTTGAAAACATCATGCACATTGGCAGAGTGCTTAAGAAATTAAAAAAGCATGAAGAACAGAACTGATGAATCAATTGACACTAATTTTGGTTTGTTACTTTATAACTTTACTTTTAACAACTACTTTCGTTCTGTCAGAGTAAAAATAATGCAAAATCCACTCAGAAAAAAATGCGTTACGAAATATACAAAATAAAACTAACCGCAAATCAAATATGCAACTCTTATTGAGAAAATGTTTCGGCGTGAAAGAAAAATTAAAAGAAAACACTCCATAATTAATTCACTTTTATTCGAGAAGAATCTGTCAGTGAGCCAATACAGACCGTATTACGGGAACAGCAGTAACCAGTACGCATGCCCGTGGAGATAACGGATTCTCTTCAAAAGTAAATTATACGGACCGACAGACAGTCAACCCTTTGACGGATTTTGCCCAAACTTTTATACGGACCTACATTCATGACGATAAAACTGTGTATAAAATTTTATCCATCTGGCTTTTCAAGTTTTTGAATTATAGCATTCACATGACCTCGAACATACAGACAGACAGACGTCCCGTTGACGGATTTTGACCAAAATTTGATAGAAACCTACAAGTTATGTTTAAAGACCACATACCAAACCACCACCATACCAAATTTCATCCCCGTAGCTCTAATAGTTTTCGAGTTATCGTGTTCACAGACAGACATAATTCCAAAATTGTGTTTTTCGGACTCAGGGAGGTCTGAAACGTGGAGATTCGTCAAAATCTCGAGTTCGAATTTTTTGACGATTACAATACTTTCTCTTTGTATACTTCGTATACGAGAAAGTAAAAAGGGGTACAAAGATTTTTCTTCACGTATTAATATATAGATAATGTCGAACAATATTGTACAATATCGTGCAACGTGTTCTGCTACCTGGGAATGCCTGTTGTTGACAATAGGGTATGTATTGAAAATATTATTAAATCAATTTACAACATATAGATGGGAGCCTGAGTGCTGAGAAAAAAATGTTTTTCACTTGAGGCTTCATCTTTTTTAGCTTTGTTTGTACACTTGAGAATACCATATTTTATTCTACAATGCTGAAAGAAATTCCTTATCCGTATTATTAGTTCTTAAAATTCATCTGTTTAATATTATAGAATTTTATCAAGGAGATTTTTTTCTGAAATAAAACACAATGTTGGCGGGTGGTAACAAACTGTTTTTTAGCCATAAACTATACTTAAAACAAATTAGGATTTTTAAAACTATTTTTTCCATTTTTATTCAAGAAATTAAAGTAAAAAAAACATTTTAAAATCATTTTTTGAAAAATCGGGCTTTTAAGAGTTAATGTTTAACACTATGTTTACGGAGATTTCTTATATACCTATCTCTACTGACATGCGTCAAGACCAGGGCCGGCAGGAGTGGGATGCGAACGGTGCGACCGCACTAGGCCCCGCGTTTTCTAAAGGCCCCGCGCAGATGACTGATTTTGCAAATTCAAAATGTCTCCTTATTTTTTTTATTTTAATTCGAATATACATACATACGGATTAAAATATAAAAAAATAAGAAGAAATACGAATAAATAGTATATGTGCGATATCTGCACATTTCAAGTGGTCGGAAAGATAGTTATGAAGCAGAGGGAAATCTGTAGACGGTGGATTTTTTTCCAGGGTCGAATTAAGAACAAGATTCATTAGTCCGAGAATCGCAGCTTCAATGGGATCAACAAAGAGTTGAAAACGAAATATCGATATCAATGAGCCTGGTATTTGGCCTGAAATTATGAACGATAAATTTAGAACGGCTATCGTATACATTAGCGCGACATAAGTAAAAAACCCTACGATTTTACGAATGATAAATAGCAGAAGTTTTTCTGAAATTATTTAAGAAAATTAAAGAATAAGAAACATCAAGAACGAAGATGGGATGGTTACTCTCCTCAAAATACAAAGATGCCACGTTGTACCACTCCTCAATATATGCAGTGTAATAAATAGGATAATGTAATAAATTATTATTTTGATTCACGAAATTAGTTTCAAGGCCCCGCAAATCAACTTTGCACCAGGCCCCGCTTTTGTTCGAGCCGGCCCTAGTTAAAACGCATGTACCATAAACACACATTTTGTAAATAAAGCAACTTTTATTTTAACATTGTAATTCATGTTTATTCATATCAAAACGTTTTTTATCTTTTATTATCGCTTTCCGGTACTGCGTATTTCTGATGCGTCAGACAGTATACAAACAGCAGTATTGGTTCTTAACACGTTCGAACTGAAGACTATAATCTGCAGATTTTAAATTTTGAAGTATCTATACACCATCACGACAGCGTCAAGTGGACGCGTAACCGTCAAGTTAGGTATACGACTTAGAAAACTGTGAAAATGGACGAGTTTTCTGCTTTGTTTATTTACATTAAAGCTGGACTTCCGCCATAACAATCCACTTCCGTTTGCAATGCTAAGTCAATGGGAATCTTCAAAATTTCAACACTCTGTTTTGAAGATGTTAATTAATGTTTAAAGTAGAGTTTTCTAATTTTGTAGCTTAAGGATACTTTGAAAATATTAAATTTTATGTTCCTATTGCTGTAGATCTCACTGTTTACTTAAAATAAAGGCTTAATTTTGTGGAAAGGCTGCCACAGTTGTTCGTTATCGCTCTTTTTGGCGGTTAAATTATAACCAAACGATTTGGCTAATTACAATCGTTCCATTTGGAGTTTAGCCGTTTTAAGTGTTTTTTAAACTGATTTAAATAAAAAGGGTTACAGAAACTCAAAGAACAAAGAATTAAACGCTTTGTATACTAAAGAAAGAACTGATTCGAACTTGACGCTTGATACAGTATCCGAATGGATTTGGCGATTGTTTAAATCGGAGGGTTGTCGGAAAACGGTCTGTGAATCCAAAGTAAACAAACCCAGAAAACTGATGCCATAGAAGACATAAGCGATAATGAATTTGAAAATATATTCGTCTCGTCAGAAGGATAAAAGTCAGAATAAGTGGAAAAAATGAAATGTTAACGATATCTATAGTTTTTTCTGAATGCATTAAAATGATGCGTCCTGCAAACCTATTGTTAAAGAGACTAAAGAAAATGTAAACTTCGAACAGTATATATGTAATAATCTCACTTAATTTTATTTCAAATTCTAATATTATATATTTTAAAGTCTTAATGTATTCCAAAATCACTTTTCTTAAACTCCAGTTTCGTTTTATTTCCCGCGCTGGAGGTATATTAAATCTTGCATTTTGCAATATTTATTACTAAAAGAATATTCTAATTACTTCTATGAGCCAACATAAATCGCGAAATCAGCGACTTGTTGGCACCATACTTTTCCCTAAAACACTTACGTAATTTACTAAAAATAGCTATTATTCCCTTCGCTTTGATCACGTGTCTGTATGTCAAATCCCTACCTGTGAAAATGCCGGGATTTTCTGTTCTCTTTTGACTTGAAAACTTAAACTAAGATGAACGTATGCCCGGCACTCTCCTTAAAAATGACTTAAATATTTGGATAATAAAAGAAAATTAGTTAATAACTCGGCTCGTTAATGACTACAACCACGAAAACATTTTATATATATATATATTTTATTTTGTTGCTTGATATCTGAATAGAAAATAGAGCTCAAGCCTTATATTTTTGTAATGACGCGAGAATGAATTTTCACGTAATCTGTGCATTAAAAATATTATATATATTTTTTAATGTAAAAAATTAAAAATATTACATATATTTTTGTCCCGAGTAATGTCGTGTGTATGAGATTGTTTTAAATATCTTAAATCATTTGACATCACTAAGAGAATATTTTATTTGCGCTGAAAAGGAAGACGTCTTATTACTAGAAGGGCTGCAAAAATTGGTCTTATTACGTATATAGTTTGATAGGCGTTTGGGAACACCCAGATTAATTAGGAGCCGTAAATCAGACAGCTGATCAAAATCTTTTGAACAGAACTTCCGACAGGATGTTGAATTAGTCGTCGAATCATTTATGCTACTCTTTCACACTCTCCTACTTCCTGAAAGTGCAAAAAATAGCTCGCATGTCTTTGTGTTGGTTGAATGACCTTATTTTTGTAATAGAAGAACTCTATTGTAATATGCATTGCACTTTTTCAGCTTTAGATGGGAATACACCAGTAAAGATGTGGCACCTGTTATATAGAATAAAAATTTAATGACATTTATCGATTAACTGATAATTAAATTCGAGAAATATTAACATATTGTATTGTCATCGGGAAAACAAAAATGTATAAAGCATCTCAAGAGCAGCAAGGAGTTATGCAAAATCGATTAAAAATTTCCATCTTCACAGACATGAAGCAAGTCAAGTTAAATAAATTTAACAAAAAGGTTTTTAATAACGCACTTTTATTAGTGTACTAAAAAGAAAAAAATATTTCAATTATTTTCTACTTTTTAAGTCTTTATTTTATAACTAGAAAATCAGCCGTCATGGTATGACGGTTGCAAATTGCCTCTTCATTCGAGAGATTTCCCGTCAAATCTGACGTGTTTAAATAGATATATATGCGAGAGAAATGTTTAACATTGATTGAAACAAACATATGTATCATGACAGGAAATATTTTTTTTATTTACATATTTCTTTATTCAAAAAAAACTCTTGGTAAACAACATTCAGTGTGAAGTATTTTTCGTTGTTTAACAATTTTCATTGTACTTCAGATGTCTTTGAGTAAATTTTAACGTTGCCAAAAAATATTATCAAATTATATCATCACGATTGCAATACATAATCAGATGCATCCTGGCTTCCAAACTGTATCACGCGTATGATATACCACTGACGTAATTTACTACTTTCTATTAGAAAAAAGGAAATTAATTTGAAATATATGATTAATATAATTTAAAATTTCTCGGGAACTATTGATCATAGCGAAATAAATCTCATATCAATCGATAGAAAATTTTATTTCACTATTTTAGAGCCATTAAATTTGAAATTAGAACGACAATTACTCTTTTAAATTTAAAATGACTGAAATTTAGGTTCTCTAACAATGAAATAATGCTGTTTAACGTCTCGCAGTGCTATGGCGCGAGTTTTATTGTTGGTGACGTCAGAGCGTTACCGAGAGACCTGGGCTATAATATTAGTAATTCATTATTGTCAACTAGAAGATTTGTGCCCGTCTAAGGCGGACTTTTAGCCCGCCAACCATATGTCAGAACTGACTGTCACAGATTTACTCACGAAAGATGTATTGTTTAGCAACGGATTCGGAAACCCTCCGCGCTTTTGCGCATGCGCCGGACGGAGTTATTTTCATCAAAATAGGGGGAAAATGAAGAATGGAAGGGTGACGTTTACATTTTACTGAGCGTGATCTGACAATGAACTCCGGAAATGCGCTCATATGACTCATTGCCTGACACCGCTTTTCGATGTAAAATTGTCCAAAAGTGGTAGTCTCGGAATCCGTTGCTGAACAGTAATACAAAATCTCACGCAGATTGGCACAGTACTTAAGAAATAAATGAAAAAAAAAAACCATGGGAAACAGGATTGATGAATCACTCGGCTCTAACTTTCGTTTTGTTAATAACTTTACTTTTAACGATTACTTTCGTTTTGTCCGAGTAAAGATAATGCAAAATCCACTGACAGAAAAATTTGCATTTCCAAATTTCTACTAAAAACAAAGGAGAATGTATGTTGGCATTCTACAGAGCAGACCGCTATACCTAGAGCTACGAAATTTGGCACAAATAAATTTTGGAGGACGGGACTGTGCTTCTCAGAGCCCTCTTTTTCGAAATTTTAATTAGGATTTTAATTAATTAAAAGTTAAGCGAAATTTTGACGTTTTTCTCAATAACTTCCGAAAGAATTACAGAACAAAAATCATTTTTACGCCATCTGAAAGTACACAAAATTACCTTTTCAATGATATCAATTAAGTTGCTCTACAATTTTTTCTCTAATTTAAAAAAAATTAAAAAAAATTTTTTTGGTATAATTTATACAAAAATACTTTTCATTGTTGCAACGCAATTCAAACCGTTTTTATTGTTTAAAGAATATTTAATTGCGTGTTTCTCTTTCATTGTTGAAAGTTGAGGTAATTTTCTTATACAATTACCCGATTTGCTAGTTCAATAATGAAGGAGACAAAAGGGGTGGGGTTATTTTAAGCTACGCCCAGCGTCACAGACACCTCAGGGTTTTTTTTGTCGATATCATGAAATTTTGATATCAATTTATTTCTCAAATTTTCATTACCTGATGCCGTCACTAGTAATGAATTAAAATGTAATTAATCGATTAACAAATAATATTAAGCTCTGCAAATATTTAGATAGTGTGTTGGCCTCGAGAAAACGTAAGTGTGTAAAATTTCAAAACTCTATCACCTTAGGAGACGAGTGGAGAGTAGATTACAAAATTCCATTTTTACAAACATGAAAAACAACATTCTAAAATAAAAGCGAATAAGAAAAGAGTTTAAAATGTTGAATATTTAAATGTTTAAATAAAAGGCTTGTAAAAATGTTTAGTTTCAGTAAAATGATTATTAGATGAATGATGATTGAAAATTTTACTACTTGCAGTAAAGCACCGTTTATACGTCGTTTACATTTATACGTCATTTCATCACAGTCCCGAATCATTCGTATTTTTTCCTAAATTCAGTAAAGCACCGTTTATACGTTTCTCATTTATACGTCGTTTCATCGCAGTCCCGATTCATTCGTATTCTTTCCTAAATTCAGTAAAGCACCGTTTATACGTTTCTCATTTATACGTCGTTTCATCAGTCCCATCTGTACTCCTTTCCTAAATTCAGGTAAAGCTAGTTTATACGTTTCTCATTTATACGTCGTTTTCGGTCCAGTCCTCGATCTTATTCGATTTTTCCTAAATTCGAGTAACAGCTTTGCGCGTTTCTCTAGCCTATCGTTATGCTCGTTCAATTCGTCCGTCATCTCGTATTCTTTCTAAACCTAGTAAAGCACTTTTATCATTTCTCATTTTTATACAAGTGTTGCTTCACATCCAGTCTGATTCCATTCATTTTTCTTAATCTAGTAAAGCACCACGGTTTATACAATTCTTTTATACGTCGTTTCATCATCAGTCCTCGATTCGATTCGTATTCTTTTCTAAATCTCGTAATAACTGCTTACCGTTTCTCATTTCTATCGTCTTTCATCACAGTCCGATTCTTCGTGATCTTTCCTAATTCAGCTAAAGCACTCGTTTAGTAGTTTCTCATTTTACGTCTGGTTTCATCGAGATTCCGATTATTCGTATTTTCTTCTGATTCAATAAAAGTATCCGTTTATACGTTTCTATTTATACGTCGTTTCATCAGTCCCGATTCATTGGTATTCTTTCCTAAATCTAGTAGCACTGTTTATATTCTTCTCATTTATACGTCGTTTCATCGTCAGTCCTCGATTCTATTCGTATTTTTCCTAAATCTAGTAAAGCACCGTTTATACGTTTCCTCATTTATACGCCGTTTCATCAGTCCAGATTCATTCGTATTCTTTCTAAATTCAGTAGCACGTTTATACGTTTCTCATTATACGTTCGTTTCATCAGCGATTCATTCCCTTTATTCTTTTAAATTCGGTAAGAGTTTATAGTTTCTCATTTATACGTCGTTTCATCACAGTCCCGATTCACATTCTTTTCTAAATTCGTAAAGCACCGTTTATACGTTTCTCATTTATAGTCGTTTCATACAGTTCCGATTCATTGTATTCTTTCCTAAAAGTACCACCGTTTATACGTTTCTATTTATACGTCGTTCACTCACAGTTCATTACTGTATTCTTCCTAAATTCAGATAAGAACCGTTTATACGTTTCTCATTTAATACGTCGTTTCATCCAGTTCCGATTCATTCGTATTCTTTTCTAAATTCAGTAAAGCACCGTTTATACGTTTCTCATTTATACGTCGTTTCATCGCAGTTGATCCATTCGTATTCTCTTCCTAAATTGTAAAGCACGTTATGTTTCTCATTTTACATGTCGTTTCATCTGTCCTGATTCATTCTGCTATTCTTTCCTAAATTCAGAGAAGCACTGTTTATGCGTTTCTACATTTATACGTCGTTTCATCGCAGTCCGAGTCATTCGTATTCTTTTCCTAAATTAATAGCACCGTTTATTGCGTTTCTCATTTATATTGCATCGTTTCATCAAGTCCCGATTCATTCATCTTTTCCTAAATTCAGTAAAGCACCGTTTATGTTTTCATTTTTTAGCCGTCGTTCATCATAACTGATTCATTGTATTCTTTCCTAAATTCAGCAAGCACCGTTGCTTCTCATTTATACGTCGTTTCGTTTCAGTCCGATTCATTCTCGTATTCTTTCTAAAGTCTAGAAAGCACCAGTTTATACTTTCTCATTTATACGTCGTTTCTAGTCCGATCTGATTCGTATTCTTTCCTTAAATTCAGCACCATGAGTTAAGCTCATTTATATTGCGTTTCATCACAGTTCCATTCTGTATTCTTTCGCTAAATTCAGCGAAAGTCACTGTTAGCTTTGCTCGAGCCTGTTTTACATCGCAGTTCATTCATTATCTGTATTCTTTCCTTAAATTCTGAGTAAGCACCGTTTATATGCTTACGTTTCTCATTTTAACCGTTTTGTTTCATCGCGTCGGATCCATTCGTGCCTTTTTCCTAAATTCCAGTAGCAAGCTGTATATTGCGTTTTCTCATTTATATCGTCGTTTCACTCGCAGGTCCTCGATTCATTCCATTCTTCTCTAAATTCAGTCAGAAGCACCGTTTATCTGTTTCTCATTTAATGCTCGTTTCATCGTGTCCTCAGTCATTCGGGTTTCTTTCCTAAATTCAATAAAGCATCGCTGTTATAGTGTTTCAATTTATATGATCGTTTTCCATTCAGTCCTGATTCAGTTCGTATTCTTTCCCCTACGAATTCAATAAAGCACCATTTATACGTTTTCGGTATTTTCGCTCTTCATCAGTCCTGATTATTCCGTATTCTTTCCTAAATTCAAAAACGTTTTAATGTTTTCATTATAATGCCGTTTCGTCGTAGTCCCGATCTATTCGTATTCTTTCCTAAATTCAGAGTTCGTTTATACAGCTCATTTATAATGTCGTTTCATCGAGTCCCATTCATTCGTATTCTTTCCTCACCAGCAATTAAGCGTTTATAAGCTTCTCATTTATCGTCGTTTCATCATCAGTCCGATCTATCTGTGTATCTTTTTAAATTCTAATAAAGACCTGTTTTATATTTCTCATTTATATAGTCGTTTTATCAGTCCTGATTCATTCGTTCTTTCTAAATTCAGTAAAGTAATGCGTTCTCTTTATATGGTCGTTTCCTATCGGTCCGATTCATTCGTATTCTTTCCTAAATTCAGTAAGCAACGTTTATACGTTTTCTCATTTTATACGGCGTTTCATCGAACCTGATTCTATCTGTATTCTTTCTTCGAAATTTTAGCAGACTGCTTATAATGTTTCTCATTTTATAAGTGTGTTTTACTACAGTTCCGATTCATCTGTATTCTTTCCTAAATTCTGGTAAAGCACCGTTTATTGCTTCTCTATTTATATGTCTTTCATCGCAGTCCTTGATCTCGTATTCCTCCATCTCAGTAAAGCACCGTTTATACGTTTCTATCTTATACGTTTACTTCATCGTAGTCCTGATCTTTATCTGTATTCTTTCCTAAATTCAAAGCACTGTTTATACGTTTTCTATTTATACGTCGTTTCATCGCAGTCCCTGATTCATCTGTATTCTTTCCAATTAGTAAAGTATTTACGTAGTTTTCATTTATAATGTCACATCGTTTCATCCTAGTCCTGATTCATTTCTCTTTCTAAATTCAGATAGCACGTTTATATGTTCTCATTTTATACGTTTGTTTACTACAGTCCTGATTCACTGTATTTCTTAATAAATTCATAGCAAAGTATCTATTGTTTCTCATTTATAAGTCGTTTCATCATACCTGATTCATTCGTATTCTTTCCTAAATTCAGTAAAGCACCGTTTATACGTTTCTTACACATGTCGTTTCATCGTACCCGATTCGTGCTTCTTTCCTAAATTCAGCAAAGACATTTTATACGTTTCTCATTCTACGTCGTTTACTCAGTTCCGATTCATTCAGTTCTTTCGAAATTCAAAAGCACTCGTTTATATTGCTTCATTTATACGTCGTTTCATAGTTCCGATTCATTCGTATTCTTCCTAAATTCTTGCAAACGATTGTTGTGTTTCTATTTATATTATCGTTTCATCGAGTCCTGATCTATCTGTATTCTTCCTAAATCTAGTAAAGTAACTGTTTATATTGCTTCTCATTATACATCGTTTCATCAGGTCCTGATTCATTCGTATTCTTTCCTAAATTCAGCAAAGCACCGTTTATACGTTTCTCATTTATACGCTTCATTCGTTCCGATTCATTCGTATTCTTTCGAAATTCAGTAAAGCAACGTTTATTTACGTTTCATTTATACGTCGTTCTCATCACGGTCCATTCATTCGTATTCTTTCCTAAATTCAGAAGCACGCCTCGTTTATACGTTTCTCATTTATGCCGTCGTTTCATCACAGTCCGATTCATCTGTATTCTTTCCAAATTCAAAGACTCGTTTATACGTTTCATTTATACGTCGTTTCATCACAGTTCCGATTCTATCTGTATTCTTTCCTAAATTCAGAAAGACCGTTTATACGTTTCTTCATTTATACGTCGTTCTATCAGTCCCGATTCATTCTCTTTCTAAATCTAGTAAAGTAATTGTTTATACGTTTCATTTAAACGTCTCATCGTAGTCCTGATTCATTCGTATTCTTTTCTGGAAATTCAGTAAAGCACCAGTTTATAGTTGCTCTTTATATACGTCGTTTCATCACAGTTCCGATTCATTCGTATTCTTCCTAAATTCTGCAAAGACGTTATATGCTTCTTATTTATATCGTTTTATCGAGTCCTGATCCATTTGTATTCTTTCCTAAATCTTGTAAAAGACGTTTATACTGTTTCTCATTTTACGTTCTCTTTCATCGAGTCCTGATTCATTACGTATTCTTCCTAAATTCAGCAAAGATGTTTATATGTCTTCATTTATATACGTCGTTTCATCACTGGATTCATTCGTATTCTTTCTAAATTCAGTAAAAAAAGCCTGTTTATAATGTTTCTCATTTATACGTCGTTCTATCACAGTCCGATTCATTCTTTTCCTAAATTCAGTAAAGCACCATTTATACGTTTCTCATTTGTCGTTTACATCACAGTCCGATCATTCGTTCTTTAATAAATTCAGACAAAGCAACCTTTATACGTTTCTCATTTATACGTCGTTCTATCACAGTCCTGATTCATTCATTCTTTCCTAAATCTAGTAAAGACCGTTTATACGTTTCTCATTTATACGTTGCCTTTCATCGCAGTCCGATCTATTCTGTATTCTTTCCTAAATTCCAGCAAAGTACCTTTATACTTTCTTTATACGTCGTTTCATCACGTTCGATTATTTATCTGTATTCTTTTCGGAAATTCAGCAAAGGTCTGCTTATATGTTTCTCCTATACGTTTTATCAATTCCGATCTTTATCTGTATTTCTTCCTAAATTCTGCAAAGCAACTGTTCTATTGCTTCTCATTTATACTGTTTCATCGTAGTCCTGGGATTCATCTGTATTCTCTTTCCTAAATCTAGTAAAGCACCGTTTATACTGTTTCATTTATACGTCGTTTTATCCGAGTCCTGATTCATTCAGTCTTTTCCTAAATCTAGCAGCGCACCGTTTTATGTTTCTCATTTATACGTCGTTCTATCTTGTTCCATTCAGTTCGTATTCTTTTCTAAATCTAGCAAAGCACTCGTTTATAGTTTCTCATTTTATACGTCGTTTCATCATAGTCATCTATTCTGTATTCTTTCCTAAATTCAGCAAAGACGTTTATATTCTTTCTATTTTACGTCGTTCTCATCATAGTTCCGATTTATCTGTATTCTTTCCTAAATTCTAGAAATTCCGTTTATACGTTTCTCATTTATACGTCTTTCATGCTCAAGTTCCGATTCATCTTGTATTTTCCAAATTCAGCAAAGGCATGCACTGTTTATCAATGTTCTCATATCGTCGTTTTCCGTATTCCATCTGGACATCTTCTTTTCCATAAAAGCAACGTTAACTGTTCTATTACTATTTTAATGTCGTTTCACTCGTAGTCCATGTCATTCGTATTTTCCTAAATCTAGTAAAGCACACTTGTAGTTGCTTCTTCATTTATACTCGTTCTATCGTCAGTCCTGATCACTTATTGTATTCTTTCCTACCATAGCAAAGCACTGTTTATATTGCTTTCATTTATAGTTGTCCTTTACACATAGTCCGCATCCATTCCTTTCTTTCCTAAATTAGTAAAGCTAACTCGTTTATATTTTGCCATTTATATTCGTCGTTCTACTCCATGTCCGATTCATCTGTATCTTTCCTATTCAGTAAAGCAATCATGCTTTCTACTTTATCATTGCCGTGTTCTACATGTCCCTGATTCATTTTCGTATTCTTTCCTAAATTCAGTGCATCGTTTATATTGCTTTCATTTTATACGTCGTTTCCATCTACAGGTCCGATTCATTGTATTCTTCCTAAATCTAGTAAAACATTATATACGCTTTCTCTTCATACCGTCACTTCATCGCTGATTCATTCTGTATTCATTATAATGATAAACATTGTTTCTGTCATATGACGCAAAGCTTCAGTTATACGTCAAGCTTTGCCCCTCGTTCTAAATGTAAATTCTCCTTTCTAGTAAGTAATTAAATGCAGATAAAACATATCAAGCTCTAATTCTATTCACAATTGTTGTACTTATAGGAGCAACCAGTTGTAATTTAAGGATGATGAAGTAAGATATTCTCCCATCTTAAAGCAAGTACCAACTCCATTGAAAATTTCCGAATTGCTTTCTTTACTTGCAAAAAGAAAAAAAATTCATTAATGAACCTCATGATCATAATGATGTAAGTAATACTAACAGACAAAATACACGTTAGACGACTATATAAGGATTCTAATTAAATGCCATCTGTATGTACATGTAAGTCGATAATATATGCAATTGTGAGCTACTCAAGATACTAAGCAAAAGACAGATTTTTTCATTTATGATAAAATGTATTTTAAAATTTAATTATTGATTTGCACTACAAGTGTAGTACCTAGCACCTCTATACTTATAAAAGACAAATGTTAGGGTGTGTGTGTGTGGTTGTATTTGTCTGCTGATGTCCTAGACGAATCTTATCGTCAAATTCTAAGTCATGAAATTTGGCACACAGTAGTCGTGTAATGGGACTGAATAATCTCAGGTGAAAATTTTAAATTTAATCTAGAAAATTTTTTATTTTATGTTTTGTGTTGTTTGTGGATTTTTCCTGCAATTTATCAATAGTAGATTTTGATAATTGTAATGAAAAAATAGATAACATCGCGAAAGCAGTACATGACTTGTCTCTATGAAGTTATTTTGAATTCTAATCGTAATCTTACTAATTTTGAGAAATTTTAAAAGAGTCCAGTTTTGACATCGGAAATGTTATTTGTTTTAAATTTAATTGTCCTGACTCTCTGAATGACACATGATTCTAATTTTTTTCAGCTTACAACTGAAATTTTTATCGGATTTAAATCAGAACGGTTAAAATATATTTCCCATTTTTAAAATTAATTTTTTTCCTTGGAGTTGGTTATTTTTCCCGTTTCTCCATCTCGTTCAAACTAAGCAGTCGGTCCAGTTCATATCCCAGCATGCTTGTCGAAACCACGTGTATTAATCCCTTCGCTTTCAGCAAGGGGAGATTTTGGTATACGTCTCGTCGCGTTAGAGATCAGTTTAATTTGTTTGTTTTTATACTTTGAAAAGCTGATATCTTTAGGCTGGGTGTACCCCTTTCGTTGAAACTGAAAAAATGACCCTTTAAATATTTCTAATTAATGTGACTTCAAAGTTGAAAACCCAGTTTCAGATTGGAACTTTTTTAAAATATAGTTCATGACGCCTAAAGTCGTGAAAGGACTAGTGTAGTAATATAGGAATAATCTTAAAAAACCTTTAAAATTAGTATATTTTTAATTTAAATATCATTAATCAGCATCAAATCATAGGTTAATCAGTGTTTTAGTGTGAATTTGATTAGTATGTCTTTCTTTATACGTTGTTACTGTCAGTCCTACTGAAAAGACGCATTAAACGTGCTTACCTTAATACAAATGAAGTGATTTCTTCAAAAAAATTAATAAAAAAAATAACTAAAAATTGTTGAACTATGAATTTTTTTAAATGAGAGGGATCTCAAAAAAGTTTTTTTTTCAGATAGGGTAAATGCATTTGGTGGTCTTATTTAGTAATTATTACTGGAATCAAAAAATTCTTTAAGCCATTACTATCAAGAAAAGCATTGAGTTATGGAGAAAAATAAAAACATAATTGTAGGAATTCTTTAATTTGTTAATTCATCTTATGTGAAAACTGAAGAGTTCTTTCGTGATATTCTAAAACTATAAAAAAGAAACCAGAAACAACTGTCTTGCTTTCGACTGTGGTAGCCATTCCAGGAATGGAATTTTCTGCTGAACAAATTTAGGAACGACGTAACGCGCAGTTTCCTTCATCATGAAAAGATTTTGAGATGCGTCTTATTCTTTTGAAAATACGTAGTTTCGAGCACTTTAGATTTTAAAATATAATTTTGAAATAAGGTCACTTACATCCATAACATTGTATTTTTGAAACGGAAGATAATTTGTTTTGCCACTAATGGATAACGAAATAACTACGCATGCAATCTAACGTTGTTTTGCCCTGTGCAGTAACACAGCGCAAAATAACTTTACAAAATATTTTCAACTCATCACCATCTTTTTCCTCCTACAAGGATTCCAATATTAAATTATCGCGAGGCGTTTGAGCATAACATGAGCATGACTTGACTCCACTAGAAAAACATTCTATAGAGGTTTTAGTAGTACATATTGCATGAAATAAATAGTTTACTACATATTAGAAGAAATTATCTATATTAGATTTGGCCAAATCTTTCTGTAACGCTCAGGAATGTGGGCGTGGTTTGTGGTTTGGCTACGTGCCAGAGGTTCATACCAGACAACTGGCGTACAAACTGCAGCATACCGGATACCGTTTTGATTGTGAGATTTACATAAATAGTAGAATTAATTTATTTTCCTGATATTATCTTTTGGCATTTTTTTTTGTTTTCTTAGTTCCTTTCTTTTACTTTCTCTCGTATACGAAGATACAAAGAGAGTATTGTAATCAGTCAAAAATCTGAACCAGATTTTGGACAGTCACGTTTTAGACCTCCTCCCGAGTCCGAAAAAACACATTGGAATTATGTCTGTGTGTCTGTGAACACGATAACTCGAAAACTGTGAGAGTACTGGGATGAAATTTGGTATGTGGTCTTAAACATAATTGTAGTTTCTGTCAAATTTTGGACAAAATCCCAACGGGAAGCTCTGTCTGTCTAGTGTCCAAAGTCAGCACACACAACTCCAAACACTTGAATAGCTAGATGGATAAAAATTTGGTACACTAATCTATGTCATGGATGTAGGTCCGTAAGTTTCAAATCCCAAAGGGTTGACTGTCTGTACTATTACCATTGAAACCAACTATCCCAATGAGTAATGTACGAAGACAATCGTCTGCTCCTAGAAAGCAGGAATTACGCCTGTTGTCCTTGAGAGCAAGAGTAAACCCAGCAGAGTGATAGATGCGTTTTAATGTTGGTACGCATCTCTTTGAATCTTTACCTAGATATTTTCAATCACTATAATGAAAACCTTCTGATAGCATTGGATTCTGATTAGAGTACAGTGATACCCTGAGATACGAGTGCCCTCACATAGAGTTATTTGAGATAAGATGCGCTGTCGAGCAGAGTTCTGTTTGAAATACGAGCATTGATTGAGATACGAGGAACAGGGTGAATGTACACTTTATAAACCAGTTTTTTTGTTTTACATTCTTCTTTTATTATGTTTTATACAATATTTGTCATTTATAAATACATTTTCTTATTCAAAAAACACATAAAGAAACAATTAGGGAGTACTTTTTCTTAAATCGGATTGACATAATTATGATTTCAATCGGGAAAATTGCTTGAGGTATTTATAAATTGACATACGAGCAAGGTTACGGAACGAATTAAACTCGTATCGCGAGGTATCACTGTAGTTTCGAATTTTTTAGCCACGCGGGGGGAAGGGAAACGGCACCTTTTGGGGGAAGTATACGAGAAAGTTTAGGGGAGAACACTCAAGCTGGTTTTATTTCTTAAGCGCTCTGGCAATACGCATGAGATTTTCTTCAACAGCTTTCGTTAGTAAATCTGTGACAATCAGATCTGAGATATTGTTGGCAAGTGAAAAGCCCGTCTTAGACGGGCACAAATCTTCTAGTTAATAAGGTTTCATTCATTTGATCTATGACAGTGAATTGAATAACTGTTTAGTCGTGGTAAAATATCTAAAACATCAGTCTGAGAAATAATTAAATTTTCTATGAAAGAGTCAAATACCTTTGTCGATTCGGCGATTGCCCCAGATTGAGCACGAAGAATCAGGAAACTAAATTATAATTTTCATAATAGGTTTTCGGGCTTCAATCCTTTTATCAGCCCATTCTCCGACGATTATGAAAGCCCAACTTGTTTTTGTGAAACAAATCTTAGATACAGACGGAGAGCTTTGTTATTTTCTTTTGCCTCAACCTTTTTGATTGGCAGCCAACTTCTGTTTGGCATCAACGGTGCGATATTTAAGTTTCACAACAGATGTGTAGCAAGAGTTTTGGTTTCTAGATCTCGACAATTGCGAATTTACCCTTCACTCTTTTCCTTTGCGGTGAAAAGAAAAAAAAAAAAAAGCCACTTTAAACTTTTTCTGGCGCGTGGTGCATATACTGTATATACACGCATGTTAATACAAAGATACTGAAACACAGAGGTGGCGTCAGTGGGGGCAGGGCCCCCTCTCGGGGATGCTGTGACCTCCCTCCGGGGAAAGTTTTTGCATCCCGTTCACGCAACGGGGTATTTAACTAGTAAATAAATAAAGATCTGGCACAAATTTGAGACCAATTTCATTACAACTCCTCCCCCCCCGTACAGCAAATTATGCACCCCCCTTGTCGGGGAGACCGAGCCTCCCCTGTAGGGGAGATCGGGTCCCTCCCGTCGGGCAGACACTAGCGTCATTCCTGTTAAAACAGGTTTTCTTGTTTTAGTTTAGTTATATTAACGTCCCATTTTGAGGCAACACGAGGTCTATTTTGGGACGGACTTCGTAATTTTAAGCCGCGGTCAGATGACGAGGACGACATCGGAGTTGGCACCCCCTCTCTAGACTTCCACGCCACACCAACGGGCGAAAAAGTCATATTATGCCCAGGGATGGCAGTTATTGCGAAAATAACCGGTTTTCGGTTATTCAGGCCTGGTGGTAATAACCGCTCAAAATAAACCGGTTTTTGAAAGAAACCGGTTTTCGGTTTTTTTTAATAACAAAACAAACGCCTTTTGTAGACAATTTTTTTATCATTGTTTTTGTTAAATTTATTTTTTATTAATATTGTTTTTTTATTAATATTTTTTATTGTTTTTATTAATATTGTTTAATCAGGAAATCAATCCATTGACCAATATTTATCTGATCACAGTAACTCTTTCAGTAATTCGCCAACCAACAAACGTCTCGAGAAAGCGGTTGTCGGTGATTGACCTAAGATGATGAAATGCAAAACTTCATAACTTGGTAAATTTTAGTCAAATCGAACCTAAAATCGAGCCTATCTTCCGATCCGGTTTTTTCACTCGGTTATTCGATTAACACTCTGACTCCTAAGCCGTCCTAAACCGGCATGCAACTTCTATACTAGTGGGGCGGATTTCTGCCGGTTGATGTTCCGAAAGGGGGGAGAAGGCAGTTGGGCGAGTGGTCATTAAAGGAACCCTTAGGGGAGAGATGAGAGGCCTGCCATTCATATGACCCACCACCCGTAGTGAGGAGAAAAGGGGGAACGGGGCGGACGAAGCCATTCAACAGATCAATTAGTAAACAAACCTCCGTATACAACTGCACTCAGATTTTGAGAACTCTTAGTAGTCAGAGAGTTAAAAAAATAACCTGTTATAACCGGGACAAAAAATAACCGGAAAAAAACCTGTTAAAAACCGGTTTTCGTATAAAACCGGTAGGTTTTTCTCATCCCTATTCTGTATTACTCGATCTTTTTCCTTTTGAAGTAATAATCTCTTCTCATTTTCGCAGGCCTAATCATCAGCTGCCAAAACGTGGCGTACGCCATCAGTAAGTTCCTGGGCGGCATCCTGTCGGACCGCATCAGCGCCCGCGTCCTCTTCTCGGCGGGGCTGACCTTCTGCGGGCTGGTCACCCTGGTCTTCGCCTCCTCCTCCTCAGTGCCCGTCTTCGCCCTGCTCTGGTTCCTCAACGGGTTCGGACAGGGATGCGGGTGGCCCGCATGCTCCAAGATCCTCAGGCAGGTAAGACATGACGCTTCTGCCCCTCTACGAGGTCCTTTCACGCCCACTCCACACTGCGCTAATTGCGTCCCATCCCATCCCACCGCGCCAAACCAACACCTCCTCCCAAATACAGAAGGCCTCGGCGTCGATTTGTGACGTCAGAAATAGTTGGATTTTTTTGTGTCGGATATCACATGGCTCCAGACAATACATCGCTTTTCCGTACTTGAATTATAATTTGCAACAAGTTGTATTTCCCTCTGAACGAAGAGGATGTATGTATTGTATATATGTATGTGTGCCAAATTGCTGGCTACTGTTGACCCCACGGGCTGTATTTCAGACGGGTGAACTTTTCACCGTCTACGTTTATTCGCTCTACGCCTTCTGGTGAGTGAGTAGACGTGTATAAATAAATAAACATTCGATATCCGACACAGCAAGCCATTCCCACGACAAGGAGATCCAACTGTTTCTGACGTCACAAGTCAGCTCCGGGGCCTTCTGTATTTAGGAGACCCGTTCGTCGATACGAAAATCCGATGAGAATTGGAGCGGTGTGGTCGGAAAGTTTGGAAATCCAACTTCACTTGAAATCCATTTGGAATGTTGGGCCACAAAAGCTGAAATACGCCGCGGGTGTGAAATCAATCACACTTAACGAAAGGGAGTGACATTTCACAGTGATATTCCCCGGACGTTTCGGACGGCCGCTGCCTTTTACTTGAAGGGACGTTTCGGACCTTCCCTATCGACAGAGTTAATAATTAAACCACTTGAAAACTTGATTATTAGGAAGTGTAATTTTTAGCCGCCCTTATAAGTTAATGCGAAATTCTTACAGTACTGATTTCATTTGTTTTGGCGTTGAAAATAAATCCAACAAATATTATTAATTCGAGTCATTTGATTCTTAAGGTTGGTTGTGAGGTAGGATATGGCAGTTGGGGGTACGCGAAAATATAAAGAATAATCAAGTGGTGCGCGAGGGAATAAAGATTGGGAACCCCTTCCCCAGTAGATCGGAATGCCTGTAAGTGACGGTTTTGCGGTTCGGCCCTTGAATGACCTTCCTAAATGCATGGGCCGAAAACTGGATTGGTGATGAATACTACCAGGCTATTTGCGTGTTGTGGAGTGATCGCGAATGTCCAGATTTGCACCCAAATTTCAGTTAATCTGAGCAGAATTGAACATAGACCAGAGTGAAATTCCAATGTCACTCTTCTGAGTAGAATTCCAGTGTCATTTTTCTTTATTTAATAGACGTTCTAAGTTATTTTAAGGTATCCGCATACGTTCGAAAACCCATTTTTGACCGAAAATCATAATTTTTTTTTAATGTCTTATCTGAAAGCCTATTATTTTTAGTTTTCAAAACAGTTTTTATTTTACATCTATGATGATCAGAAGTGAAATTAGAGACATTTTAGTAGAACTTGACAGTTGAAAATGGAGTAGTAAATAATACGATAAAGAAGCATTTTTCATTGTTTTTATTTAAGATATTTAAATTTTATTGTTTATTTTTGCTTTATACTATTTTGCATATACCAGGTATTATTTTGAAAGATTTTCAGTGTGAATTCCTTTGTTTTCTATGACATTGTTGCAAATTTAGGTAATTTTGAATCATTGCAGTATCTTGATTCACCGTTAATGATTGTAATTTTTGATAATAAACGTAGGAAAAGTACATAAATTGTACTTATGATCAATATCAATCACTAAAAGTATCTCTATATCAACTAATAGGCATTATAAAGTTATTTCACTGAAAAACAATATTCAAATCTATCAATGTCGGCTGAATGATAGAAAACGATAATGAAACATAAGGCTCAAGAAAACGACTAAAAAAAAATTCCAATCAGAAATTTTTTAAAAATGTGCTAAGCTGGCAAAAACTAAGGATTAGCCTACAAAACTGGGGAGTATTGAAGAAAAATTCTTTTTTCTTCTCATTGTAAATTAAAACCATAAACTTTAAACTCATTTTTCTCGAAATGTGATTTTTTGCAAAATTTTCATTTTTCAAACGCGATAACTAAAATTCAACCTAAAATATCCGTCTCAAATTTGGCATACATATTATTTATTATATTGTCTAGGTAATGAACCAAAATATAAGCAAAATAATGCTCCATTAAAAAGTTATGTATCTTTTAAGGTTTGAAAAAAGGCCAAAATTCTTTAAAAATTCATGATTTCACACTAAAACTCTTATAATTTACATGCTTTTAGATACATTGTAAAACTTTTGCTTCAGGACCTAGCCAATAGATGAAGGATTATATATACTAAAGGATTTATCATTCTGATCATTTCTTTTTGAACGAGGGTGTTTGAAAAAAGGTCAAATTTAGTACAAAAAAATCTAAGTTTTTTCAAATTTTTAAAAATATATTTAATTCATATAACTTTTTTCTATGATTTATTAAGTTTTAACATAAATGTCATATAAAAATACAAAAATATTGCTTCCAATATCGTTAAAAAAGGCCTCCGAACGTAGTCGGATACCTTAATGTGTCATAATATCATTAACATATGTTAAAGTGTTGTTAATGTAATAGTACAATTAAAGTTGACGGAGTGCTTTGCAGAAAATTAATAGTTTATGTTTAATGTGTCATAATATCATTAACATGTGTTAAAGTGTTGCTAATGTAATAGTACAATTAAAGTTGACGGAGTGCTTTACAGAAAATTAATAGCTGATGCTTTTTCAGATATATAAGGTAGGGGGCGCAAATATCGCCTTCGTTCCTAATATCGACCACCAAGGTTTCTTTTTGATTTAAGTGGTATATAGTGGCCACACGCAGAACCACAAACCCTCCCCCTTCAGTAGTTTGCGGAAGCCATTTGAACTTGTGATGATCTTTCTTTTTTCTGAGAATATTTGCTGATTTTCATGTTTGGTGAATTAATAATCGTGTTTCATTACTTTTAGTTTAATCAGTAAAGTTCAAGTCATAATGTTATACCATTTGAGGAAGTGATGGTGTCTATAATTGCCTACATTTTAGTGTAGTTTATTTTTTGGTTTCCGACCCGATTCCGAAAGGGGATGCCGCCATGTTTAGGGTTCAGTTGTTCCCAATATCACCCACTTAATCGTTCCCATTTTCGCCCATTTGGGTATTCCCATATTCACCCTAGCCATTTGAGGGACACTATATTTAAAAAAATTATTTTAAAAAATACATGGCCGATTATCTGATATTGTTCCTAATTTCTTTTTTATTTGGATGTTTTATTTAGGGGAAAAGTGTTACAAGAAAACGTTAAATATATTGCTGAAAGTACAAAAAAACTGTCTTGTATTACTTTCAATTTTATTGTGCCTTAATTTTCATGTTTAATAAAGAACGCATGATCATAACATAAGTTATACTTGATTTCAATCAATTTCAGACATTTTCGATATTAGGAACATATAATGGGAGATATTAGGAACATATTTTTTTAGTGGGAAAAATTCTGCGATCCCAAAATATAGTGTTTCGGTGTGTGTGTTAAACTTAAGCGTTGGAATTGTAATTCAGTATGTTATTGCATAACAGTCCAGATAATAGATTGGGACAATTTGTAGACAAATTGCACATGAATTAGCCGTCTGAATGGAATGATGTCGTAAGTGGGTGATTTTTGAGCCCCCTACCTTATATTCTGTAATTTAGTTAAAAGATACTGTGAAATTAAAATAAGAAAAGTAAAAAGGAATCATCGTCTAATATATTGATACAATGAGAACACTGTACCCTAACAAAAATCATTTGAGCGTAACAGATTTGCTTCTGATGATTTAACTTAAATCAGCGCAGAATAAATTTGTTGGCCTTGAAGAAAATCTTTTTCTTGATTTTGAATGCATTTAGAAGAGACACTGAACATTCAAACGAAACTAGCAAAGAAAATTATGAAAGGGGAACAAAATGGTAAATAAAAGTTTCATTGCAAGTAATATAAAGACAACCTAAAACCTAATCAGTAATAATTAAGGATTCTGTGCGTTTCGTTGCCAACCTCGCGAACCGTTAAAAAGTTCGTAAAAAGGAAAAAAAAAAGCTACCCGATAACTACTTTTTGATAAAACACGCCCAAAAGATATTATATCCATATTAGCAACTTTTAAGTCTGTCCACCACGGAGAGCATGTTGAATCTAATAATTTCTCTTTCTTCCTGGACGCTTTCAAAACATTCTTCAATTGATTCATTTGCACGCTCAATACGTTTTCCATTATTTCACAAATATTTAATTGAATGGTGAAGATTCATCTCATTGAGAAGAAAGCTGAAACTACTTTATTTACGTTTGGAAAGCAAAATCACGTGATGCATCAATTGCTATAGATGTTGCCACATCCTATACCTAAATAACGCGTGTTCTGAGAGCAAACGAGAGACACGTTTATATAGATTTCATTGTAAAAAGGGATTTCTTAATTATTGCATTTCTATCGAGGTGGAGTCGTTGGTGTTCTGCTGAAGGATAATTAGGTATTTTCCTTGTAGTAAAGCAGAAGGGAAATAGAAGTAGCTATTTGTAACCAACGCGCGGAATTGGAACAAATTCCATCACCGAATACATTGGATTTTAATCTCTTTCATTCCTTTGATTTAACTTTGGTTCCTGGAGCTGAAATACTTGTGATGAAGACACTGCTAATTACAGTATTTGAAAGAGATATGATAAATATATATGTAAGGGTAATGAACATTTGGTAGGTACTTTTGTAATTGCACTGCTGTCTTGAAGCTTGTATGCAGTGTCAGCTTAAACGCTGAGGGGTGCGTTTTGGGGGCTTTAAGTCTAAGGATGGCACTTTGAAAACCGAAGTTGTTCGTTATGACGCTTAATAATCTAAATGCTGAGAGAGTTAGTAAGCGTAGTATTTATTTCCCATGTGGGAAGAGAATAAAGTAAAAGTGAGAAAATCGGTGTAGAACTTAATTTCGGACAGGGAACTTGCAGTGTGAACGAAGATAATTGAAAATGAGTTTGAGATTTCATTTCAGAGATGGTAATTTTGCAACTAATGCAGAATAGATATTCTCTGTTCAAAACTGTTTCAATGTTGAAGTGCGATATATTCAAAAAATTCAAATGATTCTCAAATCGGGATTGCATCCCAATTTCATTTCTCATTTTTTATCTGCTCAGATTATTTTTGAATATGTGAGCTTCATTATTTTATCTCAAAATCTCAGAAAAAGTTAATTTTATTTAATGCTTTTATGATGGTCTAATCATGACTGTCATGAGGGTAAATTGCAAAAACGTAAACAATTAATGAAACAGACGAGAAAGATTAATGAAATAATAATTAATTAAAATAATAATAATAATAATAATAATAATAATAAATTTATTTAAGATTAATTAAAAAATTATTTCGAAATTTTTATAATTCCTAAGATTCCTCCTATTTTTTTTCCTAAGATGTTTCATTATGAATACATATAAAAGCACTAAAACGTCTTTTCCAACCTTAGTCGATGGGCATATGAGATTTAGTTCAAATATTCTCTCTTTCTCCTAAATATTTAAAGGAAATATTTTTTTATTGACTGAATAAAAGCAGTAAAATATTTTGATAAATTTAATCAAAGAGAAAATGGCGGCTCGTGCGATCAGAAACGAGGAAGACTGCAAGACAATATTTATCAAGAGAATATATATTTAAAAAGCTACTTTAACTTTCAGTAGGCCAAATTTTTAAATTCCAAAACCAGATATGAAATTTTCTGCCTTTCAAACAAATTAAATGATCAACATATATGACATTTATTACTTGTTTTACTAATAGAAATTTAAGTCAATGTTAATGTGATGATCCTGCTGACGGGAAAAAAAAGAGCTCCATATGCACACTTCCCTCCTCGCTCACTTCACTCGATAACATTCTTCCAAAAATTAATATCTTCTTCAAAATAAATCTAGCCTTCTATTCAAAGAAAGCAAATAATCAATCTACCATATGTGTTTCTGTCGGCACAACACAAACCGAAATCAAAAAACATAAACAGCCAATGATATTGCTACTTTGTGTGAGAATGAGGGAAAAAAAGAAAAATAAATTAAAAAGAGCATATTTTTTCTCGTTCAGTTGGCTCTGTGCCAGCCAGAGCTGCTCGCCCGGCAGCCCATAGCCCGTCTAAATAAAAGGGAGACAGGGTTGTTTTTTCTCTGCTGATTTTCTGCACAGTGAGCGAATTTTTTTCATGAGGGGCAGAGTACTTTCAAGCTCAGACCTTCTTCTCTCTTACTTGTTGATTCATTTTCTGTCTTCTTTTCAATTTGTTATTACTTTTTTGCATTTTCGTAAGTCATGGTACTCTGAGACTGAAAAAGTAGGCGAATAAGATTAAAAACGAAAATACAAGTTTAAAAACAATTTCAGGGAGTGCTGCAACTCTGCAGCCCTACTGGACGAGCCGCCACCGCAAAGAGCTGATATCTAACAGATTATATTAAAATTGGTTAAATGCGCTTCCGTTTAATGCAATGTTTTAGAACATTTTGGAAAATTAAAGCAACAAAAAAGACCCAATTAATTAATCGAATTATGTGTAAAAAGTTTTTTAATCCTGATAGCAGATTTATATCTACACTGTAAAAAATATCCGTTTTTTTCCCGGACTTTTTCCGTATATTTGACGGTTTAAAGCTGTTTTGTTGACAAAACGGTTTTTCACCGTTTTCCGCTCCAGCCATAAACGGTTTAAAACCGTCAGTTCAAATTCTATTTTTCGTTATACGGTATTGTTTTCCGTACGATAACTTTCCCTTTTCTTAAATGTAATTTTATTGCATTCATTTCATGTTTTTAATAGGGTTCCATTTCCGCAATTGTTTACACATGTTGCAGTAACCTGTTGTCACTCATGAAAGCTAACCTTAAAACACGTGTTCTGGCAATAGTTGATTTTTACACCACTAAGTGGCGCCACTAGAGCTATAGTGACTTTAAAACTCAAATAGATTATTTTTACTTCATTTTATGAAGTCTCCGGTGGTCTAGTGGTTAGAGCGGCTGCCTTTTATTTCTATGAACGCGGTTTCGATCCCCGGCTCGGAGGTGTTAGAAGTTTTGTCACCATCTTGCATCGAAATCGTCCAAGTAAGTTCAATTAAAAATTATATTAATGAAATTAATTATTAAGCCTTGATTAATTAATATTCTTAATTGATAATATACATCAGCACATTTCAACTCAACTCGAACAGAAGGAGAAAAACAACTCAACTCAGTCGATGACGTCACTTACTTCGATGACTTAATTTTTACGGAGAAAACTTGATTTCATACGGTAAAAAACCGTTGTGACTACGGATTTACTTCGTAACTTTTACGGGAAAAACTTGTTCCTGTATGGTAAAAAACCGTTGTGCCTACGGATTTACTTCGTAACTTTTACGGTTTTGCACAACCAACCCAGCTGCCGGTTTAAAACCGTAAATTTTACGGGATTTTTTTTACAGTGTATTTTCATTTGCTGCTGAACACAGATTACATCTAGGAACCGATATAATGAATATATCATGTAAGTACACAAAATATGTTTTAATCCCTTCTAACAACTATATTGCATATTTAATACCAAATCAC